>JAHWFP010186520.1:57213-76089 GCA_023313725.1 Lithobius niger | reverse complement strand
AAGCATCAGGCTCGTAAAACTGTGTTCAGCCATCTTCTCTCAATTGCATTCTGGCGTAAAACCTATCTGATTTTGTTTTGTATAAACAGGTACATATGATGGTATATGTTTGATAGTCAAATGTATGAGATTGTAAACATTGTGCCAGAAGGGGGCGTTTGTTGTAGTTTTGAGCTAATTGTCACATTGTGACTTAAAATGAATAGGCTGTAGGCTAATTGTAATTAGGGCCCGTATCATTTATTTATTATTGGACATATTGTTTTTCTAGGTGATAAAATAATATTCACTAGTTTAGGCCTATTTCGTATATCTATTCCATTATAATATAACTGTGGCCCTAGATGATAATTTTGAGCCGCCGGAAGCTTCACTTCCGGTTTTCAGGTTTTGTGTTAACCCACTTCCGGGTTTTAGTCAGCTCACACAACATGGATGAACGCGACCGAGGTGGTCGCTATGTTTTTTGTTTTCAAGCCAGTTCAAGTTGCTTCTTATTAAGCTTTGCATTGTGTAATACAAATTCATGTTCTCCCAACGATTAAAATGGTTTGGACATTGTACAGGTATGTTCTTTTTCTAATTAAGTGCATGACAGCCACAACCCACGGGATTTATTTCAACAGTGACAACGGTGGCCGAAGGTGAAAGCTAGCATGGGATGAGACTGGATAGGAACAGAAAGGTGTGTTCGAGCACGGTCGAAGCGTGCTTAAGGCCGGAAAACCCCTGAAATGAAAGATGGGTTGTTAGTGATGTGGAACGGGAACTGGTGCGAGAAGCGGTTGAAAGCTTGAGTTATGTTTAGGGGCTTCGGTGGAAAGGGCGGGCTGGTGGTGAGAAGCATAATCCGACTGTGTTGGCCGGGTGTGGTGGCTCGGTTCAGGTTGCGAAAACCGGAACGAGAGCGAGGCTGATTGGTCCGAAAGAGCAGGGAGATTTCCGGATGAAAGTTGAAAGACGTGAGAACTGTGAGGGAGCTAGTGTCCTGACCCAGTTATCCGGGAGGAACGGAGGGTAGAGTGTGCGTTAAGTCGGGGGAAAGGTAGAAGAAACGGTATAGCAATCTGGGAGAAAAAGCGATGTCGCAGTGAATGGGAGAGGAGGGATAAGGTTCCAGAAGAGTGTGCCTGTCTTGTGGATGTGTAAGATTATTTGCGGACGAAAGAGTGGTGTCCCGGGGGAGCAACGTATTGCTGAAAGGGGTACATGTTGACCAGTCGATGGAAAGGGGCGAGGTGAAGCTTGCTTTCAGAAAGAGCTGCATTGCCAGGGATGAAAGAGTGCGAGATTCTTCGGCTTGCGTCCGAGGAAAGATTCCGTACAATTTGGCTACTGTGGAATTGAGAACGTCGTCTAGGGGGCGGAGACAAATGCAGTTCACGTGCAGGACGAAAGTGGTAATGTCAGCTTTCGACGGAATGAAGGAGTGGTGGCGAAGTCCAGTCTTATTACTACGCCAGGAGATCGAAATCCGAGTAGGTAGCAAGAAGTTTGAAATCGTGGCGCCGATGCACAACGAGCGAAAGAAGCCTGGAGGGGTGGAGGGGGGGGGGGAGTCCCAGCCGAGGCCGAGAGGATCATCTAGCCGCGGGAGTCTTATTGCGGAGGAGGCGGTTAAGCAGCGTCGCAGACTGGCCGAGAAGGATGCGAGGCTTGTGTGACTAAGTTTCAGGGCGAAACCGAAACCAGATTACAGGCCACGGTTGAAGCCAGGAAGCGTCGGCCGGTTGGAGAGGGCATAAGAGAAAAAAAACCCGTTGGGAAGGTATCTGCGATCGTAACTCGGAAGACGCGGCGAGCGGGAAACTTGAACCTCGCCGGCTATGTACGGGCGAAAGTCTTCCTACCAGAAGAAGAGGGACGGCGGCATGCCAGCCGAGGTTGCCGACGTGGGCACGGCCGAAGGATCAGGAGCTTGCGGACGAAGACGATACGTGACTTTACGGGTTGCCCGGGAGGCGGCGTTAAGTCGCGCTTGTCCGAATCGTGGCAGGGAGCGGAGCAATTCAAGCTTACGGACAGCGTGCCGGGCGCGATTGCAGGCGGCATGGGGTTGCCTCGTATTCACGGCCGATAGCAGAGTGGAGAGGTTTACGGGAGGCGAGTAAGCAATCCGGCTCGGTGGCAAGACCCGGTATGGAATGAGCGGGCCGGAGGCGGGTCAGGGGAGCGGACAGGAAGACCCAAGAGGCGACGAGGGAGATCGGAGGCCGATCGGCAGGAGGACCAGTCCAATACAGCATCAAATGAGGGTAGACGGGATGATGGCGTCGTGGATAGATGAAAGAAAAGGTGCTGGCGTTGGCTGACAGCACCGTCTTGGCTCGGGGAGACCGGAGACGGGCGAGTGGCGGAAGATATAGATCTAAAGAAGGTCCGAAAGGTGGATTGTGAGATCGGGCGAAAGTAGGGCCGACCAGACTGGAGACGTCGGACGATGGGTCACAACCAGGGAATGGGTGCCGTCCAAGCTAGACAGACTGGCGGCGATTCCAAGACCCGAAGCGGCGTGAAGAAGAATCCGCATGGGAGGATGTCGAGGGGGCGATGAAAGTCCAAGATTGGGCGATGGGACTAGGAGCCGGCGACATCCAGTGTGCAGCGAGGAAGGAGATTAGGGCTGGAGGCAGATGAAAGAGAAGAACCAACAGAACGGGCCACGGCGGTGGCTTGAGACAAAGAGATGGCGAGCCTTCGTAGCTGCCACTTTTTATGGGAGAGCCACGCTCGTGCATGCGTGGTGGGGTGACTGAGGCGGCCAATCAAGTCTCAAGCAACCAACAGCATCACTGGGACAGCAATGCTAAAATTGCCAGGTACAGTACTTTCACAGCAAAGAAACAAATGTTGCAATCTGATTTGAATAATGTAATGGTCGGTGTGATAGTGGGCAAATGAACATGAATATCTTAAAATATAAATACATGTATGTTACTCACAAACGAAATAATCTCACCCCAGTGTACATGTTACGAGACAAACCCATAGTGGCTGTTGAGAGTATGTTTTGTTTGGGTGTTACGATGAATAGCAAACTGACTTGGTCTGACCATATTTAAACTATAGTATGTGCAAAGCAAACAGAAATCAGATTTTGTCATAGAATCCTGAATGATGCATGTCCTAGAGTCCGTGGAATTGTTTTTAAAGTAGTAACTAGGTCCAAAATAAACTATTGTGGAGCTGTTTGGGATCCTATACCAAAAACTGTTTGATTGTCTGGAGAGTTTTGCGGAGGGCGGTTAGGATGGTAAATGGGAATTATTGTAGAGAAGCTTGTGTCACTAAGATTTGTGATGACATGGAATGGAAATCCTTAGCAAACAGGCGAAAGGATCATAGGATGATGCTTTTTTATCGCATCTTCCATGGACGTACCTTGCTTGATCCTGGTCAATATTGTAAACCACCTGATTTTGTTGGTTGGCGTAACCATTCAATGAGAGTAAAGAGATACCAGTGTAAGAAAAATGTGTTTGCAGGGTCTTTTTTACCCCGCACTATTGTTGATTGGAGTGAGCTATCAAATGAATTTATTGTCTGCAGCAGTGAAGCCGGGTTTTCTGCCAAAATTACTTCAATCCAAAGATTTTTTTAGAGTGTAGCCGTACTACTTAAACCAAATGTGCCATGTTGTATTCTATTTTTGTGATACTGTTGTTGTATTTCATTTTTGGAATTTTGTTAATTTTGTGTTTTGATATTGCTTTTTGCTCTGTTAGGCGTTGCAATTATGAAATAAATAAATAAATAAATAAATAATCTGAATTTTAAAAGTACTCTAATGGGTGCCCTGGCACCAACCCTGTCTTGCTGGTGACCCCAGAGGCACTTTTCGTAGCAAACTTCAAAATTATTACGTTTCAATGTTTTGACAAAAAGTGAAACGATTTCTGGAGAAAATTGGCGATGCAAAGGGTGAAGAGGAAATTGCAAATATGTGGCCTGGAATATTTGCCTCCATACCACAGGGCCTCGTCACAAAATAAGAGTAAGATGGCAGATCGAAAATAAAACGCACGAAAAAACCACAACTAAACACAAAAACAAGGGAGAAAACACTGACTTAATGTAAATGAAGTTTGACACCAACACAGACACCATCATTCAACCTCAAATTACTTCGGGATGGGCTAGTTTTGTGCAGAAGGGTTCACTTATTCCACAGGTAACAAGATCACAGTGCCATATTCATTGGGGGGCGGGCTAGACCAGAGAGCTGTTTTAACGACATACAACCCCCCCCCCCCCTCCGAAATGGCAAACCGAAAAATAATCGTGACATAATATTTGGCCAATTTCGAACAACAACCGTCTAATTTTAATGATATCAATCAGCTCTCAACCACAAAGATCTCTAGACCGACTGTTTCGCCCTTATTTGGGCTCGTCAGTAGAGAATACTTCGTGGATAAGTATTCTCTACTGACGAGCCCAAACAAGGGCGAAACAGTCTAGAGAACTTTGTGGGTGAGAGCTAATTGATATTAAATGATCAATTGGGAAAAATTGTCCTAGGCCTGGGTGTCAACCATTCAGTAGAATTGAGCCCCGAACAAGCAGAAGTTTCTGACATTTCGCTTGCTGAAACAGTATTCGTTTCGCCCTGGTAATTTTAATGAGTTTCTGCTTGAACATATAATACGTCTTTAAAATCGGTTAAGTCCCCTTACTAACCGCTAGGTTCACTTCCTTTTAAAACTTAGAACATAGCTGCCTGCTAATGAAACATTCGACGGCGACAACGAAATGGCAGCAATCTGCGACAAGGACGACATGTTGCTCCCACGATTCATCACGTCTTCTCCACTGTGGTCCTATCCTCCGCTTCATTGAGTCAGTAATCGGGTACTCATTGGCAACCATCTGATAATGCTAGATGCTCCCACGATTCATCACGTCTTCTCCACTGTGGTCCTATCCTCCGCTTCATTGAGTCAGTAGTCGGGTACTCATTGGCAACCATCTGATTAATGCTTGATGCTAGGAATGTAACAAACACACATTGCTGAAATTCCCAAAGCCGCACCTAAAATATTATTTTTAGTTGTACGAATGAGTAATTATTAGTGTTAAGCTACTAAGAATTTTGTGAAACATTTTATCGAAAATGTTTAATTTCGGCTATTGATGCGGAGGATAGGACCGCAGTGGAGAAGACGCGAGGAAGTGTGGGAGCAACATGTCGTGCTTATCGCAGATTGCTGACATTTCGTTGTCAACGTCAAATGTTTTATTAGCAGGCAGCTTTGTTCTAAGTTTTAAAAGGAAGTGAACCTAGCGGTTAGTAAGGGGAGACTTCACCGACTCTAAAGACGTATCATATGTTAACATTCGAGCTGAAACTCTTTAAAATTTACGCGGTTGTTGTTCGAAATTGGCCAAATATTATGTCACGATTATTTTTCGGTTTGCCATTTCGGGGGGTGTATGTCGTTAAAACAGCCATCCGATTTAGCCCTCCAATGAATATGGCACTGCAATCTTGCTATCTGTGGAATAAGTGAACCCTTCTGCACAAAACTAGCCCATCCCGAAGTAATTCGAGCCTGTATGACGGTGTCTGTGTTGGCGTCAATTTTCACTTACATTAACTCAGTGTTTTCTCCCTTGTTTTTGTGTTGTGTTGTGGTTTTTTTGTGTTTTTTTTTCGTTCTGCCGGCCTTGCGTCCTGCCCGCCTACTCTTATTTTGTGACGAGCCCCTGTGCTCCATACATGCTGATTCCTTGACCCCTTTTGGTTACCTGACTTCATTATCCCCTCTGCCTTTAAAATCAGGGAAGTAATTCGACAGTCAGAAGCTTGGAAAATCATGAGAACCTGGTGGTACCAACACTGAAAATATTAAACAGTGGTAGCAGTTTATGGGAATGGATTGTGAACATTCTGAAAAGCACTTTTTGATATAGGCATACCCAAAATGTGACTAGGAAAGTGATTGTTAAACCCACTTACAAGGAAAAAGGTCTTCCGGAAAATGAAAACTCGAGCTATCGTGGCATTAGCATATTGTCTATCTGGGTTAAATTATAGGACATTGTGATCCTTAATATTGCACTCAGAACCATGTAGATTGTCGATAACCAATTCGCTTATAAAAAAGAACACTCTACTAAAATGCAGCTAAAGTTTTTAAGACCATTGTTAGAAGAGGGATTAAAGGGCATGGGAAAGTGTTTGCTTGTTTTCTTGATGTGAAAAAAGCTTTTGACAGTGTTCGTAGAGATAAATTGAGGGCATGTCTGCTTAGACACGGAATCAACACTAATATTATGAAGACTTTATAAATTATAAATTCTTGATATTATTCATATGATCAGAAATCAGTACTCTCATGAGGAAGTACATGTCTGCTGGGGTAATGCTTTTTCTCCCATGTTTACTAAATTAGGTAAAGGTGTAAAACAAGGTCCACTTTCTGTGTTCCTTTTTCCCCTTTTTATTGACGATATCTTAACTAAAGTGAAAAATACAGTGAAACCTATTATAACAATGCTATTTTCGAGGCTCTTTAAGCATACAGAAGTGATTGTTTATAACAAAAAACCTGATGTATAACATTCTACTTCCAAGGACCCTTGGACATCGTTATACAGAGGTTTCACAGTAGTACCTCCAAGTGGAAGTGGACCATTAAAGGCGTTAAAATTACTTTAGCATACGCCGACGACATTGTGACTATCAGCAGGATCCGATGAAACGAGCCCACTCTGTTTCAGTTTATAATTATACAGGTCAATGTAACTTGTTCCAGACTGTTTGCATGGAATTCAATGAAGGGACCGAAACTGAATTACCAAACCAGAATATTGAATGGGTTCGAGAGATTAAGTACTTAGGTGATCTCCAGTGGCGCAGCCAGAAAAAATTGTCGGAGGGGGCCGGACAAATCCAGCACGGGGGTCTGGGGGAGCGCTGTAAGCTCCCCCAGCGGGGTCTGGGGCAGAGCCCCGGAAGCTGAAGCATTTTGGTGTTTATCATTGCCTTATCTGGCTTCTGAAGGTTACTGTTTTTACATATTCTTGAGAAATTTATTTAGCATTATGATGCGATCATGTTAAAGTTGTTCGTGCAATTTTTTTCCAGGACCTCTTTTCCACGATCTTTATCCCGCAGACCCTTTTTTTTCTGGACAATTTTCTTTCGGACATTAATTTTCCACTGGATCTTTTTTTCCGAACCTTCTTTCCACGGACCTTTTCTCCCCAAATCTTTTTATCCAGACCTTTTTCCCTTAGGTCTTTTTTTCCTGGACCTTTTCACCCAAGAATGTTTTCTGCCTCTTGTCCGAGTTTTTATTTATTTTTTTAAATTTTTGTAGGAGGTACAGATGTATGATAAGATCTAAATTTGGGGCTTGTTTTACATCTCTGTAATGTGTGGAGCAATCCGGACCACTGCACTGTGACTGAGATTGGCGCTAATTACCTAGCTGTCGACGTCCCATTAGGACTCAACCAACACCCACCACCCTTTTTCCTAGTTATTAATTTTATATCAATTTATTTTTGCCCAATTTAGTATAAAAAGTACAATTTATATCGGTTTCATGGACGATTTTACACAATCAAAACACTTTTTAATTAGCCTAAAATTGGCCTGCTATTATTTTCCACATCCACGATTAATTTCATAAACGTTTAGTCCTACCCTAATGTTAAAAGTAACGGGATACGATAATAACTAAAATAACAAACTACTTGACTAAACTGGTAAAATAATATGGCATTGACAAAAGCTGTAACCAAAGCCAAATATATTAAATAATAAGCCTATAGGCCCATCTCAAATCATGTGAAACTGACAGAAAAAATTAAATTTCTACGTTTTCTCTACTTACCCTTCTCGGTTTTCCATAACTTCCACTTTACGAGCATTATCAAGTTGATGTCGAATATCTTCTCTTTTTCCGGAAGTAACAAAAATAAAATTGTCCGATTTGTCCATTACGTTTTCCCGGTATTTTTTTTTTTTTTGGCTGTGTTCGTCAAACAATTCAATTGCATCTTCATAATTAGTGAATGCTGTTTTTACTATGTCACGCAGTTGTCGGCCTTCTCCTTTGCCACTTTTCTGGCACAAAAATCAGAAGCGTTGTGCAAAATGTCCCATTTTTTCCTCACTGTAAGCCAGCCATTGGTTCTTGTTAAGCCATTTATGTGGAAAAGAACGATTTCTTTCATTTTGCATCACTTGTGGAAAAACATGATCTTGATCTAGAACCCAACAGTTTGTTAAACAAATCCAATTTTTCCTCCGTTGAGAAGACCTGCTTTTTGCTCCATCTGGTTTCGTCAAAGTTTCCTACATCCAACTTGCGTTAAATAAATACAGATTTCTTCAGGCCGTGTCAGTATGGCTCAGAGGCAGACCTAGGAATTTGAATGTTTCAAAGATCGTGGGTTCGATTCCCCGTTCAGGCAGTCTGACATTTAAGTCCAAAAGGCAACATAAATAGGTTTGCATCTGTATTTTTTTAACCCTTCTGAGCCGACTGGCTTACCGTTCTGTGTAATCCAACCTGCGTGTTGTTCTTTTCGACTTTTTAACTGGAAGATTTTCGTGTGTTTCTGGACAGCCTTCATCTTTACTTCTATTATTTCCTGCCGTATTCACTTCCTTTGATTTTGTCTTGCTTCTTCTTCTTACGAGCATTGCCAAAGAAAGTCAGGGAATGAAAAGAGAATACCAATATAGTGGTATTATGACCGAATGGCTATGCCAACCTAAGAAAGGTTTTTAGGGGTGGAGGGAAAGTGAGATGGAAAGAGTTGGTTGACGAAAGAGTACGTTGCTTGGGGGAGGAGCAAATTAGGCAGATTACGAAGGATTTGGCAAGCGCCTGGAATGCGTTACTTGGATTACTAGCGGGAAATGGTTTCAAGTAGGGAAGGGGACTTTATCCAAGAACTTTCAGACGCTAAAACAGATTTGATGTTCCTGAATTTTGTTTTTAGTTTATTTTATGATTAACCGGCTACTCAACATTCACACAGCTTGACCTAAAGCAAAAAATAAAGAAATTGTTAATTTAAAAAAGGGCATTTTTTTTCTTGCTTCACTTTCGTTTCAGAGGGGGCCATGGCCCCCGTGGCCCCCCCCCCTTCCCTGCGCCACTGGTGATCTCAAATGGGAAGAGTCAAATAAGAACTATCAGAACAAGCATGAGGCAAGTAAATGCTATTTACATGCAATTTCGACAACTTCTGACACAAGAGGGATCTTTGGCACGTCATGAACAGTTGTGATTTACACTTGAACGGCATAGAATTTTGCAGCGATTCCACCAAGAAACTATGGAATGAACTGGAAAAAGTGTACCACTACTGTGTAAAAATAAGAATCCGGTGGTCTATCACCTTTAATACAAATGAGGACTGTTTTGAGGTAAACTGTTTGACCTTTTCCACTTCTGGCCTGCTGGAAAAGATTTTGTTGTGGCCTTGCTGCAAAAATGCTATTGTTGAGACTTTGTTTAGAGAATTGCATGGCTGGCGTACACACTTTGGTGAAGAGATACACGACATTCTACTTAATTATGGGAGATGATGCAACACAGGAAACAAAGATATTTATTATGAACCTGAAAACATGGTACAAGCTTGGGCTGCATTCCGTGTTCCACTGCCTTTAGATTTATAGGCCTATTTTCTCCTAGTGATTTAGGCTGTCTCTGGTTCCGGTGACAGGATCCAGATTTAAAAGTGGTCCCGGTGAATCAGTTGAAAATTAGGTCCTGATATTTTTAAAGTGGATGTACCCTGCCTAATCACACGATACATAACCAAACCTAATCAACTCTAAACTAATCCAAATATTCCTTAAAACTATCTTTTTGTGTTTGCCGGGATCCATATCCACAGAGCTGCAGTCCCGGCAACACGTTCAAGGCTTGAAACAGTTACGGCCCAACCGGGACTAGAGACTCTGCGATCAAGATGAATTTATGCTTAAAGGGCAATTACATCCATTTTGACATGCATGTTTTGACTTTTGGATCACTTACACAACAACTAAACACAAGAATTGTGGTAAGAATACGTTACATACGTCCGATATAACAATTTAATTACTGCATCACCAAAACACGACACGGAGGTCGCCATTGTTTTTCTGGAACGCGTAGAAATTAATGCCGACAGATGGATCTCTTCGATTTCGACTCGCAGCCGATTGAGATAGCTGTATTGACTGTGAGGAGCTCAAGCGTCTGACGGCCTTAGCTGGCCACTACACTGCCGGCCAGCTAAAGCCGCCAGACGCTTGAGCTCCACACATTCAATATAGCTATCTCAATCGGCTGCGAATCGAAATCGTAAAGTGACATCTGTCGGCATTAATTTCCGAGCGTTCCAGCAAAACAATGGCGATCTCCGTGTCGTGTTTCGGTGATGCAGTAATTAAATTGTTATATCGGACGTAAGAAACGTATTCTTACCGCAACTCGTGTGTTTACTTATTGTGTAAGTGATCCAAAAGTCAAACATGGATGTCAAAATGGGTGTAATTGCCCTTTAAATTGTCTTTGTAATTGTATACATCTATTTCGTAACACTGCACTAACCACCTCCTAATTGTACCTCGCTGTACCCATTAAAGTTCAATGTTCAATTTAAACGTTCAATTTTAATGTCCAATTTCTGTTTGTTGTGTTCAAGTACGTGCTTCGTAAAACGAGCCTTGTGCGCAAAGGCCTTTCCACACTCGCCACATTCATACGGTTTCTTTCCACCGTGGACGATACGTACATGCCGCGTTAGGTCATGCTTGAGCGCAAATGCATTTCCACACTCACAACATTCAAAAGTTTTCTCTCCACTGTGTACAGGTGCGTGCTCCGTTAAATGCGACCTGCGTGCAAACGTCTTTCCACACTCAACACATTCAAACGGTTTCTCTCTACTGTGTTCAAGTACGTGCCTGTTCAAATCCCACACTCGTGTAAAAGCCTTTCCACATACTGTACACTCAAATGGTTTCTTTCCACTGTGTAGAAGCGCGTGGAACGATAAATTACGCTTCATCGTAAAAGCTTTCCCACATTCACTACAAACAAACTTCTTTCCACCGTGTACAAGACGTACGTGGCGTGCTAACTCGGAATTAATCGAAAAAGCCTTTCGACACTCATTACATTCAAACGTTTTCTCTCCGCTGTGTACATACGCATGGTCCTTTAAATGATGCTTGCGCGCGAAGGCCTTTCCACACTCGCCACATTTAAAGGGTTTCTTTCCACTATGTACAAGTACGTGCCGATTTAACTCAAATTTTTGCGCAAAGGCCTTTCCACATTCACTACATTCAAAAGATTTCTGTCTACTTTCGACAAGCTCATTACTCATTATAGGAAATGCAATATTCAACGCCAGAAACTCCTCGAAAATTCGGGACAACACTCAACCATACAGAAATAGAAGATTCTGATTCAAGGCCAACTAAGATATCTGCGTTCCTCGGTCCATTCCTCCTGCGGATACTTTCTTAGTCGGCATTAATCTGATCACGCGCGCTCGTCTTCTTGTCACAGAAAGTGCTGCGCGCAAGCACAAGAGCCAGCCACGTGGTCCGCGAGCGCGCAAGGTTCACTTAGATTCTCTTTATTTTGGATTTGGATTTTATTTGATCGTAGGAATCAAGCAGAGTGTGACCCCGTTGAACATACTCGTAGCAATTTGCTTGACTCAAGGAGTAGCGGGAGGTCTAGTCACAACGGCAGTACCGAGCCCACCAGAGGAGGAGTGACCAGATCTCGGAAATTAGTAAACGCAACATAAATTTCGGTCTTTGCAATAGTGAGGGCGTTTGGAGTAATCTTGAGGAGCTTGACGCAGTCATTGCTAGTCTTGATCCAGCAATTTTGTGTATTACTGAAACCTACCTCGTCTCTGAAGCCGTCCTCGAAGCCCGTGCTAAGAATGAAGAAAATATTGCCCTACAGTCTAAACACAATCCTAAGGTGCTTTATTCCCATCTTAACAAACGTGGTGGTAAACAACATATTAGCCGTATGAGGCAGTACTCTACCAATTCCCATATTATTGCGGAAGAACTGAGTAATCATTTTTTTGTCCGTTTTCCATTAATCTAGTCCCTGTGTCCCTTACGAAAGTGAGCCAAGTCTTGTTATGACGGACCCATTATTTGAAGTTACTAGGGTCTTCAAACTCTTAAGTAACAATGCTGCCAACAAATCTTCTGGACCCGATTACATTTGCGCCTCTTTGTTGAGGGGTTGTGCTGAATCTTTGACCACTCTTCTGGCCAGATTCCATCTGACTAGCGCAAGGCCTTTATCGCACCCATTTACAAATTGGGAGACCGTTTTTCTGCCAACAACTATAGACCTATTAGTTTGACTTCCCAGATTTGCAAGATTTTCGAAAAGATTATCCGGGACCACATTACCAAATTTCTCGAGGACAACAAACTGATCACTGAAAAGCAGCATGGATTCCGTCACAGAATATCGTGCCTTACCAATTTGTTAGACTCCATTGACACTTGGACTTGGTTGGTTGACAACAGGGTCCCATGCGACTTGATCTTTCTGGATTTGGCCAAGGCATTTGATACTGTCCCAAACAGTGTTTTGTTTGCCAAGCTCAAAACTCTCCGCATCCGTGACAGGCTGTTTGACCGGATCAAGGGCTTCCTGACTGACAGGATACAGAGTGCACGTGTCAGTGGGGCTATTTCAGGGTGGACGAGGGTTACCAGTGGTGTCCCACAAGGCACTGTGCTGGGTCCCCTTCTGTTTTTGATGTTCATCAATTATCTTCCTGACTGCATTACCAGTTGTTCAACTTGTTTGCGGACGACACCAAGATCTACCATGGCATTCCGAGTAGTGCGGATCAAGTTTTTCTCCAATACCACCCTTGACAACATTTTAGCTTGGGCCAGGAAGAATGGTCTAGTTTCAACATTGGCAAATGCGTCATTCTCCATCTGAGTAGTGGGGATCACCACTTCAATTATCTGCTTGATGGTAGGCCCCTGACCATACTAACTTCCACGAAGTGCTTGGGTGTTATCATTTCCAGTGACCTCAAGGTTGGTGACCAGTGTGCTGCTGTGGCCAAGCGCACAAATTGCATGCTGGGCAGAATCAAGTGAGGATTCAAGTGTCTTACAAAGTAATCCTTGAAGACCCTCATTACTGCTCACATTCGCCCCCACTTGGAGTACTGCGTCCAAGTCTGGTCTCCCCACTCCGTGAAAGACATTCATACTCTCGAGGCTGTCCAACGCCGTGCTACACGTCTGTTACCATCCTTAAAAGATCTCCCCTACGATGAAAGGCTCCGTAATCTTGGTCTTTCTACTTTGTCCCGCCGTAGAGCCAGAGCTAACCTACTCGAAACCTTCAAGTCAGTGCTGCTTCACATCTCCCGCACCTTCTGTTCAGTACCTTCCTAAAGCACCGAACAGAACGAACCATACACACCACTGTTGGTGACAGTTCAACTCATTCCCTGCTATAATCGTGTTGATATGGCTTGCTAACGTCAACCATCGTCAGCAATGAATCGTTTCCGGCACCTCGAGCATGCTCAAAAGCTCTACCACTGGCAATCACCTGCAACCACCTCCCGGAGATGATTTGCAATTTGGCATTGCTTGAGCCTGGTTACTTTCATTAGCATAGCCTGGTCCACTCAATTAGCCATGTCAGGTCGTATGACGTAACGAGTGTTTTGTTGAGCTTGTTGATTTTGCTGCGCTGGATTGCAGTTTCGGAAGGTACTAATCAGCTGACGCAACGTTACTGCGCACGCGCGACTTCAAGTTTGAAGCCAAACTATCTCTAACAGTGGTGCGTTCTGTTTGCTCTGTTCGGTCGTTTAGGAAGGTACTGAATGGCAAGCAACATTATACAGGCACAATAGGCTGGTCAGGAAGAACTACCTGATGAACCGAATTGTTGGTGAGTAAAACGCGCTCCCAGACACCATCATGACCTTTCCAGCCTCATGGGGATTGCCCTGGCCGATTAGTGGTTTTATGTTATGTTTACGAACATTTTGAATGTACGAACTTCATGAAAGTGACAATTGTATTTTCCTCCATGACACAAAAATCTTTGCCGTCTCAAACAATCTCGCTAGCACTGTGAATCTCCAAGCCGATATCTCTAACATGGTGTCCTGGACGCAGACCATGGACAAGGATCCTAATGGGAGTAATTGTGCAGTTTTGAGGTTTGGCACCCAACATCGCCAGACTAACTATCGCCTTAACCCAGGAAAGCCAACGACAGAGAAGAGTTCGCAATGAGATCTTGGCATCATTATTGACCACGACCTGAATTTCTCCAAACACATTCAGGCTGCCGTGGCTAAGGCTTAGAGAGCCATAGCCATCATCTGGACCACTTTCCCAACCCACCCAAGCAAGAATTTTTTCCTGCTGTACTGCAGCAAAGGTCGCAGCATTCTGGAGTATGCGGGCCAAGCATGTTATATTCCTTTTGAAGAGGCACGTGTTGAAGCTGGAACGTGTCCAGAGACGTGCCACCAAACTTGTTGTGGGACTCAAAAATGTGTCTTACCCCGGCCGGCTTGCTGTCCTCAAGCAACCAACACTAAATTACCAGTGTATCAGAGGTGATCTAATTTTCACATTTAAGACCCTCGATGATGAAGCTCCTGCAGCCAAGGAGTGGTTCAGCCCCTCTACAAGCTCTGCCACTCGGAACAATGGGGCAAAACTCTTTAAGAAGAGATGCAATACGTCCCTTCGCCAAAACACACTTCGTTTCCGTGTGGTCAACGCCTGGAACAAACTGCCTCAACACACCATCGAAGCAACATTGGTTCTGCAGTTTAAACAGAGACTGGATACCGTACTCCCTTCCATCATCGCCCCCTACAGTTATAAAACCTGGTAGCTTCGTGGGTACCCTGGTGTTAAAATCTCTTTCTGCTGTTTTTTTTTTCAAATTCATATTCATAACCTAAACCTATGCAGATCACACATGAAACACAAGAACAAGCGCCACCACCATAAGAACAGAGCTCACACCGGGCAGAGTGGTAGGCTGGGGTAGGCAGAAGAACCCGAAGAGCGCCATCACAACACAAATCGATAAAATGCGCACATCCTCGAAGCGCTACCAGCAGGCTCCCTGTAGGCACCTTAAGCCTCAGTACACAACGTGACCTGTTCCCTTACAGAAGTCAAGAAGTACCTGCATAGACATCGCCGTCTCAATAATCAAGGCCCCCATCTGTAATGTATGTGCTACAATGCCTTACATCATTCGTACAGTGCCTTCAAGTGACGCCATTCATTGCTGCTCAGTGGATGCACACACCCCTTTACTGTATACGATAATGGCCTAGCTGATCAGCTGACATTTGTAACTGCCTATAAATATCGCTTGTTAGTGGAATAAACACGTCTCTTCACCTGCCAATCATGTTACCTTTGTTCTAGTGATAAGTAGGCCGCACTCGGCCACCGAGGCCGATGTATTACACCACCAATAGTCAACTTATCATAGATCCAATGTTTCCCGCTTTTAACGAGGCCGTTAGCTTTCAACAATCATGGGGTGCCTTCGAAAAGTAATCTGGTTGGATCTAGCAAATGTCACTCTCGTTGCCTCTACACGTCACGAATTAGTAGCATTTTTAACCAAAAATCGTCACGAGAACGATTGTCACATGACAGCAATAAACAACAAACAGTATTATTTTGAACAGCAAGCAGGAGTTTATTTACGTGCTTGCTGTTAAGATAAGTTGAAGATTTAATGGCTAATTCCTGAAGCTTATTTATAGAATTATAACACCGAACCTTCTTCCACCCTGCACCGAACGCAATACAAATCATCCACATGACACAGCGAATTAATGCAACGACCCCCCCCCCCCCCTTGTTTTTTCTCGATTCTGATTGGCCGACAGTCGATTCGTTTGCAGCGTTAGTCCCCATCCCCCCAGTTACCCTCAGGAACCAAGCTCGGAGACCATGGTTGGGTCGGTTGTTTAGGTTACTGCCTGGAGCGTAATATGAATGCCATATGTACAGGAGATTGTCTAAGATCAAGCTAGATGATGCAACATCTCGCACGACCTACACAATTAGTACATGCAACAGCATGTTTCTTCGCAAACTTAGTTACTCAGGTCAGTTTTTCAAAGGCACCCCAGGACTCCTGACTTGTGGTTGCGACCCTGCCTGCATGGTGTACTCATGCGAACCGCAGTGCAGTTCCAAAAAAATTTAACTTTATTTCAGACAAGCAAGGATCCATGTTAGAACCACTACAAATGAAACACCAAAGTAGAACCAAACTAGATAAGAACAAAACAGAACCACTTTTACAGCCTCCACTGAAGCAATCCCCCACAAAGAAGATAGGGTATCCCTGACAGTAGTAGAAGACAGTTGGAGCGTCCTTCCACGAATTCCCTGTGAACAAACTATTTGTACGAACAGGATGAAAAACGTATATGGAAAGGAATATAGATCCCTGGAAATAGGTGGACATATTGAAAAAACACAAGCGTGGAAATCCAAGCAGTCTTCTTCTCTGCAGCCATTTTTGTTTCCCATACACGAATTAAACATTTTATAGGATTCAAATTTCTTTCTTTATGCAATAATTACAGACCTCTTGATAATAGTTTTAATTTTACTATTAACTAAAACTAACAAAATTGTATTGCTTGAATCTATAAAAACTACTAAGCTCTTTTTTTGTAGTGAACAAAAACAAAATGGAGGCGGGAGCAGATGCTGAGGCGACGCCTTTCGTTTGCGACTGAAGGAACAGAGTGCCTTGTCCATAAGTTTATGAACCCTTTTCCTGGAAAATATTCGTTTGGAGGGTCGATACTGGTTGATGGAGGTGGACTAGATGACCGTCATTAAGATCGGGACGCAAGATCAATAGGTCACTCCGGGGAATGGGTCAGCCTCTTTTTTCGGCAGTGTGCTTGAGACGAGTGTAGGCCTCTTTGGCCTTGAAGACGTCAGACTAAAGTGATCAGAGATCAGGTGATGGTTGAGCTTGATCGCATGGGATAAGGGATGTTGTGGTCGCATCTAGTTTTGCTCTTTCGGTCGCTGTGGGCCCGACAGAAGAGGGGCCTTGCTAGCGGTCGCCTGGTGATAAAGGCTTGCCTTCAGGCGAACGTGGACAGGCCGGGGACGAATTTTCCGCCAAATTTCCAGCAGACGAAGGAGGCGGTGTGGCCAACCGAGCCAGTGCTTCCTGTGGCATGCCTTTAGCTCAAGGCATTAGTAGAACGAATGAGAGAGAAAGGGAACGCGATAGCTCAGACCGCGGTATTTTAACCTTTATCTTGGGAGCGAAGAAACAGCACGTACAAACAGGTCACAGAGAAAATATGTTATTACGCTTGCTTGCAGCGCTTTTATGTACGGAGGGATGCGCAGAACAGGTGAACATCGGGTAGCGAGACTGGCAGGCTCCATAACTTTAATCTCTAGATCAAACACCATTGAAGAAGGAGGATGCTACAATTTCAGGTAATGTATATTTTTAACAGGTGGAAGAACAATATGTCACCTTAGTCATGGAGGCACAACTCAAAAAATATCCCTTGGGCAAGGCTCGGCACGTGACGTGACGCACTGCAAATTTCTAGTAACGGAGGCAGAGCATTGAATTACACCAGGGTAGACGGGTATAAAAGAAGTCACATCGTCGAACTGCCAAATGGAGTAAGCCAAGAACTGTTGAGGCGACAGAAAGCCCAGAGCGGTGTCCCAGCACACAAGAAGAGGGTCTGGAGCGACAGGTACACGAGAAGCCGCAGGGGTCCTGGTTGAAGAGGATGACTTGAGTGATGGTAGTGGGTGGAAAGGAATACTGGGAAGCGGAAGACTGGTCATTGGTTCCTCAGACAGTAAAGGCACATACAGTGACTCGGGTGGCAGAACACATGGATCCCTGCGAGGACGCTTTTTCTTCCTAAGTCTGGAGGAAATAGGAAAAAGGCCGTAAGTCGTACGGCGGGTAGTAGAAAGTGCACAGTGAAGGATGCGCCAACTTTCAGAAGAATCGGAAAGGGGTGACAAAAGTTTGACTTAACCTGAGCGGCACGAAGCTGCGATGCTCGAGATTCGAGTTTTCTTCTGCTAAGGCGACATTAGCACCATGAAGGATGTCATTGCCCGACGTGAGTTCCCATAGCAGGGACACTATCGGTTCGATGTTGCGTCACAGGCGGACCTTTCCCGGTATATGGGTGGAGGTCAGGATGAATATCTCGCAAGAGTCCAAGGACCATAATGGAGGATGAACTGGAGCACACAGGCCAGGAGTGGCTACCACAACAGGCGATGTAGACAGCTCAGGAGGGTCAGCGACAGATTGCAAGGAGGGTGTGCAGGACCTGTGGGGGAACAGGGCTTGAAGGCAGTAAAGAACAGGCACCGTTCTGGCAGAGGGAAGGGGGCAGATACGGACAGTACTGATGGGTCTGGGACTGACAACTTAACAAGCAAGCCCGTAGTACATTTTAACTTACACGAAGCAATGGCAGGTGACAGATACCGGAGGAGTAGAGGCGACAAGAGAGTCCTTCGGTGACGATAATGAAGCCGGTGTAATGTGTATAGCACTCTTTGCGGGATTTCGTTGCACAACAGGATCGGGGCTGGAAGCAGCCGCAGATGCTTCAGTGACGGAAGCTGGAGGTTTGGGGTTAAATAAGGCAGGAAGTTCTTTTTTTTCTGCATTTGTGTTGCAGAGCTCGCTGACTGGAGCGGTACCAGGTGGAGTCATCGATGAGGCGACAGACGGAACAAGGGTTGATGCTTCACAAAATGAACACCAAAAAGTTTGCTTAAATTCACTTCAAGGACACCTACTTCGTCCTGCAAATTTTCGA
>JAHWFP010186520.1:38317-56813 GCA_023313725.1 Lithobius niger | reverse complement strand
TGAAGTGAATTTAAGCGAACTTTTTGGTGTTCATTTTGTGACGATTCGATGTTTTCACTGTATTGACCATAGCGATATATTTCAAGGGTTGATTCTGCGATGGCAGGAGCGATGTTAAAAGCTCACCAAATGAGGATCCAAATGATCTGGACGTTTGATAACAGAAGCACAGGAACATTGTTCCGAAGTATCGCCAGCAACAGTAAGCTTCGTAAATGCCTTCTTCCTTGGCATTACCGTAAAGTATGATGCAAAGGAAATACAAACTAGCGAAACACAATACACTTCGGTAGAAACGGAGAGACACACGTGTACAAAGTGACGAGAGTTCCTGCCAAAACCAGGCATAGAATAAGTAAATGGGAAGCCTGGAGGAGTATGCAGTAGACGAGATGGACCAAGAGGGGACCTAGGCCTCACCCAATGGGAAATCCTCTCCCTCCTCCTTACTCTCTCCGCGTCATACTTGGCAGGAGAGAGGCAAAAGTGACAGAGTGTTGACAAAGGAAGCTACAACCGTGAAAGGGAATGGGCGACATTTGCCCATTTGCCCGCAAAGTGCAAGTAGAGACTGACAAAAAAAAAAACAGGAAGCGAAACAATGCTAAAAAGTAGAAACCCGTCATGGTTGAAACCGACTGACAGTCATTGAGGGAGGAACATGGTCCCAAAAGGTGTACTGGTCGAATCTCAAAATTTAACAGACGGGCTTATCAAGCAATATTGATAAGAGAAACATGTGTCATCAGAGGCGGCGGGTCGTCGGAACCATGGATCACCTGTGATGCTGTCACATATTATTTGTACAGGAAACTGGACTCCCGTAACATTGAGTTGTGTTGGATTTTGCACAAGTAACCGTAAAAATAAAAAAGGGAGAAATTTGTGTTACACAAGAGGTCACACCATTGTGTGCTGAAAAGTCATAACGTAATAGACACGTAATAGTGTTGCTTGCAAAGGAAACCTGTCATTAGTATACCTGAATCAGGGATTCGGTGCATTATAGTCCATGAAGTACCTACTGGGCTATGGCTGTAGACCAGTAGTTGTAGGTGGGCGACGGGGTTGACTGAGACGCAAAATCCCAGGAACGGTAAGGAACCTGGGAAAAACGGCGGTAGCAAGCTGGTAGGACCTGGAGCGCAAACCAAAGATGTGGGACAGGGTTTCAACTCAAGGCATGGTTACAGACAACGAATTAGAAGATAAGAAGGGGGTGACCCGGAGAGGGAAAGTACACCGCAGTTGTGGTGAAGGCGCAGCGACAGAGCGAGGAACGGGTGAATAGAGGGATGAAATCTTCAGCCAGCAGGATGCAGACCGGAAAGGTGGCCGGGATGACAGTCGATATTTTAGGAGATTTTAGGTCGAGCTTCTTGCAAGATGTCCTGTCTGACGGTGATGCCAGGAAAAGGCAACATATGTCGTGCAGTCGGGCCGAAGGAAGGGCAAGGTAGGGCTCGAGAAAATGATGGAAGGCCCAGAGTGAGCTTGACAGCGGACAAAGACTTGGCCCAATCCATGGCACTGCGACTGAAAAGAAGGAGGCCAATAGTCGCCTGACAACACAAAGTAGAGTGTTGCTGGAATACTTGTCGCAGTAAAACATGCGTGTGGGAAGCAGAAAATGGACGGCAACCGAGGATAAGGACAGCTTGATGGAAGCGAGGCAAGCGACAGGATAACCTGGCCAGACGAGGACACAGCAGGATCCATGACGGGCCTCGGGACGTCTGTTCTTTGTAGGATCAGAAGAAAAACGTAAGCTGGGTGCACTCGTAGACAAAGCGACAGAGGTCGGCATGTGGCCACAAAGTGGATTTAAAAGCGACAGAGGTGCCTGGCAAGCGTCGATTGGAGACGATACCCTGAAGCTTCCCGGCCACGAAAGTGGAGGATCTTTTCAATCCACCTGAAGAGAGACCGCCGACATCGGTGGAGTAGCGATTGAGGCTTAATGGCGCGTCGACAGCTAGGTCATTAGCGCCAACTTTATTCACAGTGCAGTGGTCCGGGTTGCCAATGCACCACACATTACATACATATAATACAAACCCATAGTCTTGATCTTATCATACATCTGTACCTCTTGCAAAAATTGAAAAACACCGGACAGGAAGACAGACTTATTGCCAAATGACGTGCAATAGTCCTACGGGAGATGGAAACAATGACGAACACCATCAATCGATGGCGACAATCAACAAGGAAGTGCTTGACCGTAAGTGGCTGTCGACACCAATGACATTCGGGAGGGTCAACCCCCCTGAGGAAACTGACTAACTCAGGTGTGACCAATGCACAAACGGGCCAACACCACCTCTTCACGGCGACTGCGCCGACACGCCAAGTGCCATTCCTCGACAGCGCCTTTAATAGCTCGCAATTTATTGCTGTCCTGTCTGTCCCACAAGGTTTGCCAAAATGTGTGTAACCTCAGACGTACAGTTGGAAAGGTGTCTGAGGGAACAGGCTGACATCCCTTCCGAGAGGACCAGAAATGGTCCCTTTCGCTGCAGAATCAGCGTGCTCATACCCAGCTATCCTAACATGACCCGGGATCCAGCAGAAAACCACGGTCTTCCGCTGGCTAGGCAAGCAGGAAAGCAGAGCTTGGACGCGTTGTGTCAAGGGATTCCGAGGGTTGTATTTTACCAAGGACTACAGGGCACTAATGGAATCACTAAAGATGATGAAATGCGTGCCCTGAAGGTCAAGGATCTATTCCACTGCCAGACTCGAAAGCTAGAAGCTCTGCCGAAAACACAGAATAGCCTGATGGAAGGCAATGGGAAACAGTCACTCCCTTACAAACACAAGCACACGCCACGCCAACATCTGAGTTCGACCCTTCAGTGAACAGCCGCTGATATCCTGCGTACTGAGAACACAACAGCCGGAACTCCTGCAACTACCTTGCTAGTAGAGTGGAACCTTTCGGGAGGGATGCCAGGGCGAATATGAAAATGCCACATGGTACAAGCCAAGGGGCCACTGGCATCTCTCCAAGCCGCTAGACGCAGGACATTTCAAAGGCTATTAAACGACAGGACTGCTGGAACCTATCGCGGAAATCACCCTTACCCACCCCGCGTCTACCGACCCGCAAGTCTGGTCCCAAAACCATGAATCAAACAGGACTGGATCACACAGCATACTGAATGGCAAGCTGTTGCCGATGAATGCCCAAAGGTGGCTCCAAGGCTTCAGCATAGAGGCTGACCACTGGAGAAGTCCGAAATGCCCCAGTCGCCAGACGCAGACCACTATGTTGCACAGTGTCCAACATTAGGAGAGTCGAGTCATTAGCCGAACCATAGACCATACACGCATAATCAAGTTTGCTGCGGACAAGGGCTCAGTAGAGGCGCAACATAGCAGTGTGATCGGCACCCCATGAAGTGCCCGCCAGAACCCGTAAGATGTTAAGCGCCCGCAAAGACTTGTCTGTAAGTTGGCGCAAGTGTGGAAGCCAAGATAACCTGGAATTGAACACCAGACCCAGGAAACGTGCCTGTGGGACAACAGGAATTTGTGTCTGTCCCAAGTACTGGCAAGGATCTGGGTGTAGCGTTCCTTGGCGTCAAAAGTGGACACACAGTCTTATACGGAGAAAACCAGAAACCATTACTGACCGCCCAGCTCTGGACTTTGTTAATTACAAGCAGCAGCTGCCACTCGCAGGAATGCATGCGAGCCGCCCGAAAGTGCAGGTAGAAGTCATCAACAAATGAGTGGGGAACAGCAGCTTGCTGAGCAACAGGGTTGATCCCAATAGCAAACAAAACGAACTGAGAACACCTCCTTGAGGCACACCATTCTCCAAAACACACAGGCGAGAAAGAGTCGCTCCAACACAGACACGAAAAGAACGGCCCGAGAGGAAAGCTGAAAGGAACAGTGGTATCCGTCCCCTCAAGCCACAGTTAAAG
This sequence comes from Lithobius niger, assembly GCA_023313725.1. Taxonomy (NCBI): domain Eukaryota; kingdom Metazoa; phylum Arthropoda; class Chilopoda; order Lithobiomorpha; family Lithobiidae; genus Lithobius; species Lithobius niger. The sequence continues at coordinate 52,878 of JAHWFP010186520.1, read as the reverse complement.
AAATTACGGATAATCCCATAACGCCAGGTCGTATCATAAGCCTTCTACAAGTCAAAGAAAACTTGAACCAGATAGTGATGCAGGGAAAAAGCCTCCCACACATCTGATTCAAGGGCAACCGGATGATCGATGGTTGACCAAAACCGTCGAAAGCCACACTGGGATGCAGATAAGAATCCCTGTGATTCCAGCACCCAGACCAACCATCCGTTCCATAAGTTTATAGACACAGCTGATCAGAGCGATTGGGCGATACCTGGAATTAGAGGTAGGGGCTTTGCCCGTTTTTACAATCGGGATGACCACTGCAGTCCTCCACGCAGACGGAATAGAGCCCTCTGCCCACACACGGTTGAACATCCCCAGCAAGAACTGCTGGGACGCAAGAGGCAGATGTTTCAACAGCTGATAGTGAACATCATTAGGGCCTGGGGTGGAGTCATGCGACCTGGATAAAGCTGAAACAATTTCCTGTCTGGTAAATGGTAAATTGTAGTCCTCTAGCCTGTCGGAACGAAAGTCTAGAGAGTGAGCCTCTTGTCTACGCTTAATCCCGAGGAAACTAGGATCATAATAGTTATAATAGTTATCACTCGAGACCCGCGCTAATGCAGACGTAAGACAATCAGCGATATCCGGCACAGAAGAGGCCATGGCATTCGCTGCCCTTAACTGCAAGACCCGGGGAAGGCACGTTGCTCCCCGAGTTTGGCGCACCTTCCTCCACACCTGCTGAGAAGGTGTGGAGCGCGTGATCGATGAAACATAGCCGACCACGAAGCACGTCTAGCTTCACGGATGACATACCTGGCACGGGCATGACAGCGCTTAAAGGATACAGTCATCAGTTGATGGGCTGACCGTAAATGCACGCAACGCTTGAATGCAGACCTGAATGGCCTGCCCGCAAGCAGGCGTCTACCACGGAACAGGAACCCATCTCGGCTGTGTGGACGTACGCACGATAGAAGCATGAGCAGCAGCGAGGACTACATCAGTAAAATGAGTTGAAAAGTTCATCCACATCTGTAAAGTCCAGCACCGCATGTTGGAAAACAGCAGCTGCAGCAAAGGCTGACCACCCTCAGCTCGTTTAAGCGCCCACTGGGCTGGCCTGGAAACCACAGGATCCCCCCCCTCCCCCCCGTGTTATACACAACGGGGAGGTGATCGCTCCCATGAAGATCGGCAGTGAGAGCCCAAGTGAAGTGAACTGGGATGGCAAGTGAGCAAAAGGCCAAGTCCACCGCATACCAATTGCCAGTGGCCAGGTTGCAGTTTGTCATAGCTCCATCGTTCAAGATACAAATGGACCCTCTCTGCATCCACTCCTCATGGATCCTCCCCTTGTTGTCAGTATTAGGTCCTCTCCACACCAACCCTAAAGACCTCACCCGGTGGTAGATAAAACGAACAGACAGTAATATCGAAGTGGAAAGAAACTAACTCCTAATGCCTGAAATCTAGTGTGCAGAGGCACACTGGTATGTAGCAGAGTGTTGAACCAGCACTGCAACACCACCATGTGCACGTCGCAAAGGGTCTGCATCCAGACGGTAGACAGAGTAACCCCGAACAACCGGATTATCCGACTCCTTAAAGCAAGTTTCCTGTAGGCAGCAGCACAGAGGTCACCAATGCGACAAAAGCAGCCGCAGCTCTTCTGCATACGTCCGATAATCTTGGCAGTTTCACTGAACGATGGCATGTGCAGGCATTAGGGCGGGCTTAAGACCAAATCATCCTCCTCAACTCCTCCTATGGGCGATCCAAAAACATCTGAATCCTCACCTGAATCAAAAGATGGAGTGAGGTTCAGAACGAAATTGATCTCAGGAGGACAAAGTTTCGGAGAATTGGAACAGAAAATCTCTCCCTGCTCCATGGGCAAAGGAGTATCACGATTTTGAGGGGACGCAATGGACCCCTCAGCAAGCTGGCTGTTCAACGACCGTTTGACCTTCTTCCTGGTGGCGACGTCCTCACAGGTGGTGTTGGGGCTTTACCAGCAGGAACCTTCTTCTTCGACGTTTCTGTGGTGCACTCCGAGCAGGCGGAGCTGGGACTTGGCCCCTCCCAGTCGGTTAACCTAAGAAATGGCCACCACATTATCTGAAAGGATTCACACCACTGTCCCCTGATCAGTTTGCCAAACATGTCCAGTGCTTTGATCATTGCCAACAATGCTCGCACTTATATGTAAGACAGCTTCCTCAGGACACCACCACCATCCCCAAGCTTGCGAACCCCCCCGTGGACGCATCCCAATCTGATATGTCTGTCGTCACTACCACTGCGGCCTACGAAACCCAGAACCTAGCTACAACCGGGCGACTCAAATTCCCTGTCTACCAGGCCAAATCCTTGCAAGATCGTTGCGAAAGGCTCCCACCAATCACATCCCGACACTAGGTCAAAACGTCGTGTTGCCACCAACGTGTGTGCAACCTGCCGTTCTCTACGGCACACAATAGGCTTTCAGCCAGTCCCAACAACTGCTGTAGTTCCTTAATCACCATGACTGGGTTCCGTTGCAACCAACCGTAACATCCGAGTCTTTTTTCTGGCGGTAGCACAAATCTGGCTCTCACTAAATCCAATGTTGCCCCAAAACTGCAAAGCCATGATGGTACCAGTACACTTTTTCCGTTTTCATGAAAAAACCCAATCTGCGCAAGGTTTCTAAAGTCTTATGCACGTCTCGCTGCACCACGGCCGTGGACGGTCCCAGTGCCACAAATCATCCAGGTAGATAAATATATACACCCCTGCCCAGCACAAAAATTGCCGCACTACTGCCATAAGTCTCATAAAAATACCTGGGGCCGGAGTCCAAACCAAAAAATAGTACTCAAAAGCGGTACAGACAACCTGCCACCATGAGTAACCGTCCGTGGTGCTGCACTTTTTACCGATACTGCGAAATATGCTTGTGACAGGTCGATTGTGGCCATCCACTACTCCGGCTGTAAATGCTCCACCACCTAGGGCAGCGTATTCAAGGAGCACCTCCATACTACCACATACTCGTTCAAAATTATTCTGATCGATCCGTCAGGTTATCAGGGATACAAACCCCCCCCCCCGACCCATTTTTCACCCTCTCAATTATTCCTCGAGCCAACATCTTACTCAATTTTGGGGCAGTTTCGTTTGCATCATCAAGCAAAGCCAGTCTAGTCAAAACCGCTATCAGCGGCGGCGTATTACCCAACTCCAAACTATAGTACCATGTACTATATTCAATACTGACGTGGACAACCAGGAGACAACTTTGCTCGTTGGCCCTTCAAACTGCTTGCTCACCACTTGCTCATAATCAGAAACTTTCCGGCCTCACAACAGTAGTTTCCAACGAATGCTACACCGCACAATATTCCTATTCACGCCCCTCAGTGCCGATGCATAGTCACGCCCCGGCGTTCACACCGCAAAAATAAACAATGTGATGCCAAGTCGTTTCAAAATAATAAATCCACCTTAGCCTTTCTCGGTCTACCACCGACCTTGCCTACACGTTCCTAGTCTGGGTTCAGACGATGTCTCACCACGTAAACACTATCCAGACGAGTCGAGGCGAGGCGAAGGCCAAACATCGCGAGGCTTTCGTGAGGCGCCGTTTTCCCCTCGCTCACTCGCGTTAGGCTTCCCTGTCGGGCACAAACAGCGTCTGAACCCAGACTAACACGTTTCATACAAGAACTCCTGACCACTTGTCAAACGTTCGCCACACTCCTGCACGAGTTTAATCTTGCTTTGTCACTCAACTAATTCGGTCTTTATTAACAATAAAATACTACTTACCTGACATTCCACACCAATCCACAGCCGAAATGCAATAGTAGCAAGTGACACGAGGACACTATCGGCTGGCCTCAATGGCCACCTACTGTTTCGGCCGACGCCATGCTAGCCGCCATCTAAAATAATCTCAAACCAGCGATATAGTTGCCTAGTCTCCAACTGTTGAACAGGAGAAAGCCAAAGTGCACATGTTGTGTTGGTTTTACATGTGCACTTTGGGCTTCTCCTGTTCAGTATACTTTGTTCCAGTGCTTGCATTTTTCCTAAACCTGGTCTCCAACTGCACAGCTACTTAGCAATGCTTCTCAACCTGAAAAGAAGGTACATGCTAGCCTAATCGCTTAACGGTAAGGATCGGACTGAATTTCAACAATACAAAAAAACACAACTAGCTGTACCCCCGGCGTAACATGCGCCGGTCTAGCCAGTTCCCGCATACCTGAGCAAAATACTGTAATGGGCAGTATGGAATGAAAACGTTGCCGATTGCCCCCTGCTTCCTCCTCCGAACTCCCCTGTGGCCTACCCAGTTGTATGGTCTAATTTCCCCCCTGGACGCTCAATTACCCATTTCTCCGTTGTGATACCAAGCGCAATAAACCCAACAACGGTCGTGCATGCAGTGATTGTTACTGAACCAACTTTGAAACTCTTAAAGTCGGCTCTAAGAGGTAGCATTATTAAAGCAATATTTCGATTGTTACAGGCCACACCCGTTTGTTTGTCATTGTCGGTCGCTCGCCCTCTTTCATTATAGTGGGTAATGATGAATTTGCTTGCCCAACCTAAGCGTATTATATAGATAGATAATTACAACTCGCAATTTTCATGACTGCTCGTGCCAGCGACAAGAAAAAGAGAGCGAGACGCGAGCAGGTGAGGGGAAGCGGAGTGGGTACGAAAGTGACGGAGGTTTTTGCATAATGGCTGCGTTAAGGAGCAGAGTGGGATAGTCAAAAAGCACCGTAGGTAGGGAAGGGATCCCATTCTTGTAACACGGTGAGGAGGATCCTAAGAATGAGAACATTCTTGTTGTGGCGTTCAGGGAGAAGGGTCAGCACTGAAAAGGTGAAATCTTCTGATGTGCAGCACAACAAATCTGGGTTTGGAGATATTAATAAGTTTCAAAATAAATAAAATAAAAAATACTTTAAGACTTAAAAAACTGAATAAAAATTACAGTAATTAGAAGTGTTTTTTAATTCAATGTGGAATGTGTTGTTTTATTACTTTTTTAGTGTAACAATATATATTTACTTGATGGTATTCGAGTATCTCTAGTTATTCAAACTCTATCCTGCATATGACTGTAAGAGGAGCACCTTTAAGTTGTCAACTTTAGGAACAATTTTCAACATCCAGTTTACTAGTATCATTTTGTCAAATTCTGTTTATTATCCAAGTAACTTTGAGTTAAGCTAGAGTCAAATATGCCTGAATGACATTTCAGGGGCTGCCACTGATAGTTATTTCTTTAAAAAAGTTTATTCGTGGAAATTCGGGAATGGAAACTTACCTACTTAATTTAAGTGTTTCTTCCATGCTGGGTCGACTCGAGTGGGGCAGAAAGATAGATGATAGGAATAATTTTAAATCGTGTGTTCCTAAGTGAGCGTCTTTTACAAAATCAAGAGTTATTGGGGAGGGGAGAATGGAAACAAAGTAAGCAAAGGACATTTTTTTTTTAATGGTCAGTCCTAATATTATTTATCTGTCTTTAACCACTTTTTAGGGGGCGGGGTTTAAGGATATGAAACCCTCTCTGGTTTGACAGTTGATTTGCATATAAGTGTGATTATCCCTTTTTAAATTTGTTTCATAATTTCCAGTTTTCATGTTTTCTTTCATGCAAGTATGATACTTCAATAAATGCATCAAAAATATTTTTATCCTTGTTTATAGGTGGGTAACAAAAAGTACTCGCACTTGGTATCAGAACAATTTTCAGTTGTTGGTAATGAAGGATTTTAATTAGTTTCATGAGCCTTTCACCAATATTTTTGCTCGAGAAATATTTTTTTAACTATAAAATATTGATTAGGAGCCAACTTGGCACCTGGTTTACTTTTATTTTGTAAACTACTTATTTTTTTAACATTGAAAACAAGGCCTGCGATTACAGCACTGAGCGATTTTTCTACTGCTCGATTCAGGGTTAAAATTGGAGAGAAAGGGCCTTCTGCACTAATTCTCATTAATGAGCACAGAGTAACAGCGTTCATGAACGCTCACCTGTCACTCTTCACTTGTTCATGGCGCTGAACATAATTTCTACAGCTGATGTGGAAAAGGATTTTTTGCCGGTATTTTTCAAATCACTTGAGCATCTTAAAAGAGTTTACATTTACAGCAAAAGAAAAAAATGCCATTCATTACTAAAGAAATTTGATCTATATTGAAAAAAATCACAGTGAGTTATGTATTTCTGTGTGATACTTGCACCTTCAGTCAAACAGTGCCACGAACAAAGCCGATCCTCGTGGTTACTGCCACAGGTAACACGACATATTTCGAGCCCCGGTTAGTTGTAAAGCTGGTGCGAAAACCTTTAAAATACTTATAAAAGCTGCAGTGTTACTATTGATTAAATAATGCATGAAACTCAACGAATGCATTATTGACACTGCTGTATTCGGCCATAGGCCATTAGCCTTTAACTAATTAGTTCTTTTGTTTGGATAAAATAGCATTGTTTTTTTTGCAATGCTTTTACCATAAAAATAAAATAATCATTAAAACATCACTACCAGTACAACTGTCACATTACAAGACCTTGTAGACTGCATTAAGGTCACGTAAACTATAAAATCTGCACTGAAGAACAATGTACGAGTAATCTCTGTATAAGCGATAGAAAGCTTTCCAGGCAAATTCAATCAAGTTGAATACGAAATCAAAACGTAAAAAAAAATTCACCAATTCAAGTTCAACAAACAATCATGGACACATACATAATTTAGGTTTACGAGAATGAGCCTCTTTATTTTTAACAAAAAAAAAATGTGATTGGTAATTTGTTACGTGTTGGCAGCTAGAATTAATAATTTAATAAGAGAAAAAATTAGCAGGCCCCAAACTCTTATCTCATGCATCTCGAGATCAGTTCATTAGGAAAGTTTCTTGCACAAATTGCACTTTTTCTTCTCTGGGCCAGGAGTAAAGCCTTTAGGAATGATAAGTCTGTTGACAACAAAGGCCGGCCGGCCAGCATCCATCCACCTGACAGACACACAACTCATTGGGAATGGGTGCAGAATCAGGCATCAGTCACGATCACTGTAACAACAATACACAGTGTTAACTAACCTCAATTGACAACAATTAATGCACTAATGAACAAGAGTGGGCTTAGTCCAACATTAATAGCAGATTTGGCATTTCTTTTAGAGTTTGAGGAGAATGAGACTATGCCATTCGAGCGTACAAGAGTTGCCAAGACATAAACGGTACGGGGCCATTCCATTGCACGGAGCATCACAAGTTCCAAGGCTAATCCCATTAGAGTCACTAGCTCAAACACCTCATATTGCTATGCACACGTCAACATTGCAAAAGTAATCTATGCACTTGAGAAGGGCCACGTTAATTGTCATTATTGCCGACACTTGGACAACACAAGCCTATGACGTTCTAGGGAGAGAGCGCGGACGATGCCATAACAGTAGTCAGTAGCCTAACACTACAAGGAGGAACGTATAACCACTGGGAGCTAGTAACATGTGAAGAGTGTCGGGAGAGGAAAGCCCATTACAAATATACAGCCAAACGCGGAGCAAGAAATGAAGAACTAATGGCAAATGTCTTTCCAGCATAAAACATTTGCTTGCGCATTTCCAAACAAACATTGGAGTAACCCACTGTAACTATTTGAAAGACAAAAAGAGCAGAAAATGTGAGTTTTTCAGAAGTTATGCTACACAGATTGTTGTTAGAAAGTACAGTTTCACTTATGTATGCTACTCCATATCTTATCTCCCACCTCCAAGACAATGCCACAGAATCAGCAAGAAGACACAAGCCAAAATTCAAAATGTCAGTTAATGGACTAGAAGTGTTGAAGTAGCCCAAGTAAAAATGTTCGATAGTGTCTTAAAAAATACAATACTGTCATGCATACAAGCCTCGCTCACAGATAAACTGCACCCACAAACACGAGAACCTAAAGATGTGAAAATGATGACATTGATGCTACATAATTAGTCCTGTAAAAATGACCAATGGTCAGCAGCTGTTCATATCCATTGTTTAAAAATCATGTTGGTTTAAAAATGAAAGTTTAATATTTTTTTAAATATATAAATAACCTCAGCGGAAACAATTTATTTGTAGTTTGCACCACTGAAAAGCTGGTAAAATAAAAATGATGAATTTAGTCACTATTTAGTGAAATTATAATGTCTGCATAAAGATGGCGGGTATGCGCTGTAGTCGTTGTAGTGTATAAACAAACTCCTCAACAAAGGAAAAATACTAGGCATATTGCAGCTTCATATGAAAATTGTTATCATTTCTATCGGGTGCAGAAATCAAGGTTTAATAGGATGACTACCGAAGAACTAAGCCATTGTACCTGTAAATCAGTGCCAAATTGCCTGAGAGCTATTTTTGAATGGGCTCTACCAATTTGCTGGGCTCCAGTCTTGGACTGATGGGCATTTGGACTAACGTGTATAAATTAAATGATATGTACTCAGTCATGCCCAAACACTATTGGCGCTATCTCAAAATTACCAAGACTAGTTAGTTATACCCTCATTACAACGCACACATTCTAGAAGTTTTGCTCACATGTTCGGTGACGTCACGGGTATATCCAAGAATATGCACGTTGAAATGGCGCGGTTCCTAGAGTAAAGGATTACCCCTGGTACTCAACTCCATCCAAACCAGACGTTGAATACAATACAAATTCAAACAACTGATCTTGGAATGTGTTCTGCGTAGAGTAACTTATTTTTGAAATGTAGGACTGATTTCAATGACGAGGATCTTATTTATTAACAATAAAGAAGTTTCTCCTTCGAAAAAATAAAACCAACCTGGTGATGTCTGCAATTGTCTGTTGGTGCATTACTTTCTTATTAAACTCTTGAAAGTTTTACGCTATTAAGAGTGCCAGTACAGTATAATTGCATGTAGGCTAAAGGAGTGCACTTTGTTTTTTCAAAGTTGCTAAATTTTGCAAATTTTTTTTGAAACAGTTAAACAAAGCACTCATTGATTAATCAATCATAAAATATTTTTTTAATTTAAAGATTTCTCATTGATTACCCTCCTGCTTAATTTCGAAAAATAATTTGCAAAATTTTGCAATATTTATGACACCAGTACGTAGGCTATGCAATTATTTAAGATTAAAATGACTGAATTTTAGTGGCATTAAAAAAAATTCAAAAGCATAACAGGTCTTTATTTTGTTTGCATTTTATGAACAAAACTGGAAGCCTCGACTCTTGCAACTGCAAGTCATCTTTGGTTTATCATGCTATTATTTAATGCCGTCATTAAAACGTACTTTTCGAATTTAAGCCATCGGTATCAGATTTATCGTCACTTCACAAGTTTCTAATAATCCCGACGAACCCCTTAATTCAAAGAAAAACTGTCAATTGCGTTCAACGGAGGTTAATTCCGACTGAATGTGGTACTTCCCAATTCCGCGTATTTTGGATTTATTTTATTTAATATCTTTTAATTACTTCAATTGATGTTTTTGTTGGCCGTGTCGTAAAATTGTGTGAAATTGCTTTTGTTTTCTAAAACTAGCCCTCGGTTCAAGCTGTCGTAACTTAACGCAACACGTGGCTCCATCTTGGTCGCCTTAGAAATCTGGAATTCCCCGATTTAATGGCACATGACCACTCATTGTGTTAGGGCCCAGTCACAAGTAACGTCACGCGAAGCGAGTCAAGTTCACAGCCATTGGAGCTAGCACGTGTGCTGTCTTGCCAACAGCCGGCTCAGAATGCGTTAGCGGATTGCTTTCAACAGTAGTGAATACTAAGCATGGAGGAATGTGATTGAGGAAATAAAACTTTAAACTACTTCAATGGTACGGACTTCTGAAGCCGTAAACAATGTTCTATGGAACCTTGGATTAATAACTACACTTCGTTACAAGATAACCCACTTGCTACACTTACCGTTCAAGCAATGCGTGCAAAAATCGGGCCAGAATTCTCTAGTTTCTCAAATTCGCCACGAGAGTACCAACCCGACAACGGCAGAAGTGACTGAGACTACAGCTCTAGTGTCATTACGGCGGCGTAGTTATATGCAGTTTCGGTTTCCACTATGGAAAGTGAGCTACGAGATAACGAAACTCAACTAGCGGCTAACTTCGTTACAATTTCAGTTTTAGAAATCGCGCAAATTTTAGCGGGACACACGTGGACAAAAATAAAAATGCAATTCTAATGATAAAGAAGATAATTTAGACGAACTGTTTCGCGTTGTACTGCTCTGTCGCCGTGAAGCGACTATGACTTGGTGATCACACGTAGCCACCATCTTGGATTTGTGAGGAAGTAGTTGGAGACAACAGTTTATGGCCAGATAGCACACCACGTTTTGATCGCGAGTACCCTGGACACTACCGTGGCTAGATTTCGGAGCGAGTCAATTGGAATAACCAGAGGACATTATCATTTTAAGGTCTATCCCAGGTACTGCAAACATGCATGGTGAATATTTTTGTAAGTGCAATTAAGCAATCGAACTTCAACATTTTTTGAGTTAAAATAAACCTAATACGATTGTCCCAAGTATATTTTTGTACAGTAATTTAGAATTTAAATATTAGGCCACGCAAAAAAAATTGTTTGGTTTACGGGCGAGGTTGCAACCAGGCATTTTATTTTATCTAACTGCCTACATTTCTTTGACATGTACCTAGCTCAAACCTGACAGAGTATGCAGTCAGCCTAAAAAAGTATGTATAATGTTCTGATGTTATTTATGTCGTCTAGTATTAAAAATATTTTAGTTTTTGCCAAATAACATCTTTGCGGTTTGAACTAAAGGATTGGTATTTGCTCTCAGTGCCGTAACTAAGGGGAACTCAAGGGACTCACTGAGTCCCCTGACAAAATAAAGTGGGGTAAAAATGCTATAAAAAGTAGTGAATGGGGGCAACAGATTCCTCTTTTGGGGGCAACAAATTAACAGTGAAAGCTGACAAATATTTTTATAGTTACTTCATATTTAAAATCCCTTCCTGCTACATTACAAAGCAAACAAGTCCAGTAGAACCCCAAAACGTAAAATTCTAATGACTTATCAATCCGGAATGGGCGCGCGGAGATGCTGCCCCAACCCTCCCCTCACTTGCTAACAGCACTGTCAATTCCCTCTGGCTGTCTTGTCAGTAATCCGTCAACTTTAAAACTGGACAGTAGGCAGTCTGGTTAGCAACAGTCAAGAAGCCGTTACAAGCAAGAGCGGGTCCAGCCATCGAACAAAAAAGGGAACGGGGTGAAGAAGGGGGATTACGAAACGCTTTTAAAATATTCCTTGGGTCGACATCTGAGCATAGTGTGACAGCATGTATACGAGTCCATGATCTAAGGTAGATGAATTATGAAACTGCCAGAGATACTAGGTAAGTAGCACTCTTCTAAATATACTCCGAGGCTAGTGTCAGTATGGCTCAGCGGTAGGGCCTCGGCCTTTGGTTTCAATCGTGGGTTCGATTCCCCACTCAGGCAATCTGACAGTCATGTAAATCTAAATGGCAACGTAAATAGGTTTGCATCTGTATTTATTTTGTGTGTGCCTGTATACGTATACATTGTGTGCCTAATTATATATAGGCCTATACATTTATTTTGAAACGACCATGAGCCTTACATTTGCACAAAGCATGCGTAAAAACTGCCACGATCTTATAAAGTAGCGATACTTTTTAAACTTTGGTAAGATATGCTATCAATTATGTCGTTTCGATTCAGTTTTGAATACCATATAGTGCAGGGCCGGGCCAAGAAATTATTTTAGGGGGTGCAGGTAGTCATTTTAAGACCCCCCCCCCCCAATTACAACTACGTATTCATTGCTGCACTTAAAATTTGTTACGTATAAAATTATTACGATTTATAAAAAAAAATTATGGTTACAAAAATAACACGTAAATTTATTAATTCAAGTTACGAAGGTAAACAATTGCAAATATTGTTTTCGATTAAACAATTTCGTGAGAGCTTAGGCGTCAACAAGCGTACTAGAAACCGAAGGATTTTTTCTACATTTATTCCTCTTTTACTGCCCTTGATATCTGTGACTGCGGGAAACAGTTGCAGTCCAGTACACTGACCTTCGATCTTAAATGGACTGCTAATGGCCTCTATTATAAGGGTGTGGAATTTTCTGTTTAAATTAACAGAATGTTAAAAGAAACAGACGTAAACCAACACAGGTTTCATAACTTTGAAAGTGATCATGTCCCAACAACGAAATGGTAGCGTTTGCAACTGACATCTGGGAAGGGAGTAGGTGGAGAGAGAGAGGGGGGGTGTGGTTAAGTGGTGACGGAAACTAGTCCCAGACCCCTTGCCTTCCACAACGCTACTGCTTTTGGTTACTGGGACACCACAGAACAGTTGCCACATACGTTAAAATATCCCAGATTTTTTTTTAATTGAATTATTTGAACTATAAACTGCTTAATTGTAACCATTGTATACACAAGTGTTAGCAGACATTCCATGCTTTTGGCTATACATATTAGTTCGCATATTAGTTTGAGATACTTATTTATAATTGAAAACTTAATTTTTTAACTATTAATAAATTTTAAATGTTAACTTTGAAACTGCAGTTGAAATGGGTTTTTACAAAACCTGTCAAGGCTGTCATGATGAAGAATGACTAAGAAAACTGCCCAAATTTGCTTGACAATATCTTGCAAACTTGCTCTCGGGAAGCCAGAGATAGCCTCTAAAATCGTAAAATGCTTCAGCTCTCGGGGCTTCTTACACCCCCCCCCCCCCCAACCCCCTAGCTGGATTCGTTGGGTCCTTCCAAAGTACTTTTTTCCCTACAATTGCAAACGTGTAGTGGGGTGGGGGCAACATCAGAACAGGTTGCGTCCCCTGTGGTTGCTAATTAGTTACGGCACTGTTTGCACCATAGAAAGGTTAAAATGGTATACTGTTATATCAAAAACGGTCAAAATATGGCGAAAATAAGTTTTAGCCGTTCGACCCAGATTCAGATAAAAATTTTTGACCCGCGATAATTTAAGGCACTCGCACGCGCCTGTAAACCAAACAATTAACTTTGCGTGGCCTTATATGTGCAATTTTTTTTATCCGTAGATTGCTTAGTTATTTTACTAAGATTTATTTTACCGAGGTATGCAACATGTTTACGGCGACAATGTTTTGGCTGTGTAGCAACCGGTATCCTGTTCAATATAATTACCGGATACTGCATTATCCGGCACCGGATCCAGATATATATTTAGACTCGGTCGATAACCCTCGAAAACCCTCGATTTTCATCACCAACAATCCCTGCTGGAACAAGTGTTCGAAGAACGAAATCAGTTGCATCACAGACAGACTCCCTGGATCCACAGCCCTAGAACTGCACCAAGCAAACCATCGCTTCCATTCAGCATTATCAATCTCGATCGTCAACGCCCAGTGGCATTGCATCGAGTCACAGGCAAAGAAAAACCAAGCCCGCCCCCCCCCCCCCCCCCATAAAGATAAAGCAACGCTGGCACTGGGTGCCACGTCTTCCCACTGTGTCGTGAGAGAAGGTACGGATGCACAGGCAACGGGATGGGATCCTCCATACTCGTCTCTGGGAGGTCCACACACAAAGTCGCTGCGCCGCCACTAAGGTGCCATCAGGAAGATGCTTTCCTGGTACTAACAAATCTTGCGAAAGACCTGGGAAGGCAGGCAAAACGTTGGGAAGAGATACACGGTCAACACCTTCCAACAGATGCTAAGGTATTAGTAGCTTATGCATAGTGCTATAACAGTTATACGTTGAAACGAAAATTTACGTGTATACGCTTTTCTATATTGCTAAACGATTAACCGAATCTGACTATTTACCTCACAACAACACAAAGTTTTAATTCAATAAACGTTATTTTGTGACTTTATTTGGTAGTTAACGTTAAAACTACCAGAATATTAGCTGCTTTCGCTGCATCCAACTTGTTCGGCAGCTGTAAGACTTGAACTTCCAGTTTTGGTGGTGAAATTGAAACCAGCTTCGGTTAGGCTTAAGTTGCGACAGGTTTTAACACTTTCACGCCTAACCTTTTTATTTTGAAAGAGCATTACAGCATGACCGATTTTGGCATTTACCAAAAATATCATTTCAAGCTGTGCAGTGGGGCTCAAGAATTTAAAATATAGTCACTTATCTCAGAAAAGCATGCTTTAAATGGTGATGCATTCATAAATTTTTTTCACAAATTAGTACTGGCACAGTAAGCAGCGAAACAATGTTGAAAAACTTACAAAGACGCATAAGTTCAACATAGTTGGCCCCCATTTTGTATTCAGCTAAGCAAGGCACCTATACAACTTCCAACAAACACCATTTTACTAGTCAGTGCTGCCATCCAACGACTGATATGTGCACTAAAAACTTTACCTAACAACACTGTTTGAAGAGCAATGGATATACTGGTACATTGACTTTAGCATGCACCCACAAACATACAGGATGTACTGGTACGTCCATAGGCAGCTGTGCAAAAGTTCAAAGGATGTACTGGTACGTCCATAGGCGTT
>JAHWFP010186520.1:27488-38307 GCA_023313725.1 Lithobius niger | reverse complement strand
TTTTTTTTTTCTAGCGACTTGCGAAGAGGTCCACTAGAGGCTTTCCCCCACCACTGGAACAGCATGCGCCATATTTCCAGGCGCAGCCTTAACACTGCTGTCGGGATCTGTTGACTGCGGGACAACTTAACCACTAAAACGTTCAGCTTCGCCATAATGTATTTGGGTACCAACATGATGTGGCGCTAACCTCAAACATGGCAGACACCTCTCCATGCAGCAATTTTGAGAAGGTGCAACCAACCCTCCAGATGTAAGCAACAGCACTTGTGCAGTAGCACATGACGGACATAGCGGAGTCCTCCAGTTGGATGACCCAATGAAGAGTTGCAAGTTGGACCACCTGTAGCTCCCGGTTGTTGATGTGCATGCTGCCAATGCATCTGCCACAACTTAGTCCTCAAGGTGCACCACTGGTACGTCCATAGCCAGCTGTGCAAAAGTTCAAAGGATGTACTGGTACGTCCATAGGCGTTAAAGTGTTAACCGCACTCACTGGAAACGTAGCGGGACACTGCAGAATGGATGAAATATCACCACGTAAGCCAATTAAACAATTAAACTTTTTTTTAAATAATTGTCTACAAATTGTTCAAAACAACTAACCACTGGATGGTTAAACAAAGCTAAATTCCAAAGCATGCCGAATGATCCGAGATCGTAAACAATCCCAATGTGTGAGGATTTCCCGCTTTATTTAATTTTTTTTAAAATGTATGCTATTGTTTAACATTTGTTTTATTTCAGAATAAATAAGATTTGTTTACGTAACGTGTGATTCGTGTTGCTTAATTTTTTTTTTCTAGCGACTTGCGAAGAGGTCCACTAGAGGTTTTCCCCCACCACTGGAACAGCATGCGCCATATTTCCAGGCGCAGCCTTCACACTGCTGTCGGGATCTGTTGACTGCGGGACAACTTAACCACTAAAACGTTCAGCTTCGCCATAATGTATTTGGGTACCAACATGATGTGGCGCTAACCTCAAACATGGCAGACACCTCTCCATGCAGCAATTTTGAGAAGGTGCAACCAACCCTCCAGATGTAAGCAACAGCACTTGTGCAGTAGCACATGACGGACATAGCGGAGTCCTCCAGTTGGATGACCCAATGAAGAGTTGCAAGTTGGACCACCTGTAGCTCCCGGTTGTTGATGTGCATGCTGCCAATGCATCTGCCACAACTTAGTCCTCAAGGTGCACCATGGGTTGGGACAGGTGTGCATCAGGGCCCACACCCAAAGGTTCTCCTTTGCAGTCCACCAATGCAGCTCCTTCCAAGGCAAGATGACCATGGTGACAACTACCACGATGCACATATGGGGCCAGACTGCTTTCCAGAACCAGAACAGACATCTCGTGCTGTACGACTTCTGGGACACCAGCATGGCTATGGTCCGTCTGTGTCCATCTTCAACTGCAAGCACTTCAGCCGGTGCAGGTTGACGAAGAGGCTGGTTCTCCCTACTTTCTTCGCAGTAACCCTATCCAGACTGTAGAACCCTGGTAACCCCACGAGGCACACTCTATGGCTGTCTTTTCCAGGAGATTTGAACTTCCGCTTCCAGAACAGGGTGTTGCCTCCCCTTCAACCAAGACGGTATCACACTGGCTGGAAAGGAATGGTGGGCTGTAGCTCTGTTTGATAATGCAAAACAAACGGTGATTGTCTGTCGTGTACTGCCGTTCTCCTGAATGGAAGTGCAACCTCCCCCACTGGCTGGTGAACGGGCGCAGACCAAAACATCATGATGTCAACTCCAGGTCCCCTTGCCTCTTGACCCCCACCCCTGAGTGGTTAAGAGTTCTGGCTGGGTTGATACATCCTGCTTGAACCATGGAAGAAACCCTCCACGGCTCCATCGGCTCTTGTTACCATCTCCTGAAGATGCGAGAGCTAAGGGACCCACACAATTCCTGGGTTTCATCAAAGGGCTGTCTTCCATATGGCTGTTTAATGTGGACCCACTGATGTTTGGAGGCCTCCTTATCTTTAGTCAGAGGCTTACACTTCTCTTTCAATCCAGGAGCCAGTTCTACAAACTCCGCGTTAAACAACTGCTTACTACAGTGGAACGGGAGAAGTTGCAGCCAGCAGATATTGCATCCTTAGGGATGTTCTAACCAATAGTCCACTTAAGTGTCACACTGACACTTGGCCACCCAATTCATTGCTGTTGATTGGTAAGACGGAGCTTGCTTCTTTAGTGACATGCATTTATGAAGGATATTCTCCATGCGAAAATCTTCCAGCATCTGAAGGAAGGACTCCTAGAACGCCTTGGAAGCCAAATATACCAGATCTACATAGGACACCATCTCCCATGCAAAAGATGTGTTCTACTGCAGGGTTGCCAGAGGTCCTTACACATACAGATATCGAAATTATCGACCTTACAATCGTAAAAATATCGACCGAATATCGACTAAATATAGACCAAATATCTACTGAATAGGACCTCGTCAGACAAACACGAACTGAAAAAATGAAAAACTGCAAATGTAAGCAACAGTCACCACGATACGTGATAACGTTTGGTCTACGGTTATCAAAAAAAAAAAAAAAACAATTGTTTGTACGGCTGATTCCTCCCCCTTTCAAATAAAGTTACCTGGCTCGTTAAAATAAAAAGTTTCATTTTATTTTAATCACAGCTTCTGATTACAGGGAACGAAATATCCCCCCCCCCCCCAAAAAAAAAAAACTTCTTGCCTACAACGGTACCTCCGGTAGCTAGCAGTATAGCGAAAAGGCGAGCTCCATTCATGCTGTAGAGCAACTCAGAGCTCGTTTTTCGAAGTGAAACCGGAAGTTCACGTTTTATGTAACTGCTTTCGCGTAGAGACCATGACAAATCGCCAATATTTTAAAAAAATACGACCAATAATGCGGCCTATTGCAGTATATTTATTTCAATACTTAATTTTATTTACTTTTATCGACATAATAGAACTTTATCGACTTTTAACGACTTGGGAAAAAAATAACGACCAATTCGATATTATCGACCAACTGGTAAGCCTGGTTCTACTGCCTAAAATGGTTTTAATGGAATGCGAATAAAGCTGGGGTGGACTAGATAAGTCACGCTCCGCTGCCACTTCTTTCATCAACAACTATGATTCTTTGTAAATCCCAAACAATTGTTAACGGTTGTCCTGGTCACGGTTTTGACCTTAATAACGGGTTCAGTGAGTTATCTTTATACCAGTGGACGATGTGGCCATAGCCGTTAAGGTGCTATGGAAGAGAACTGGGGTTGAACTGGGTAGCCGGTTCGAATTGGGGTCATGCCACTCCGACGAAACTTAAGTGCATAAAGGTGACTTACTGAACTACGTTATTTCTAGTGTAATTTTCACCAATGGTTTATTTCCAACTTTCCTTAATTGTAAGGATGAGGGGCCCCGTATGGCCAAAGGAGTCACTCATCCCCACACCATTTGGTGGAAGCACCACGTTGAGTGCAATAACCTGGCCCCTTTCGTTTGTGCCTGGCTAATATCCAGGAGCATTCTGATCAACACGCATGACTGAGGCAGACAGCTCGGAGTTTCTTGAACTGGTCCCTTGTTAGTGTACGTTTCCAGTGGTGAATCATTCTCACTCCCTAGAGGCCAGGCCGGCTCTTGCACAAGATTACACGAACACAGTGAAATAACCCCCCCCCCCCCCTCACAACTGCTAATGCAGGGATGCCACCAGGGGGTCAGCTAGTTCCTCTCATTTTTTTTCACTTCGCATATTTGGATTTTTTCACTTTTTTTCACACACAAATTTTAGACATTACACATATTTGTTGAATACGCCTACGGTATTTATAAAACATGAAAACTCATTCAGTGGCGTGACAAGTTCAGGAGCACGGTACATTCCCACAGTACAAGTCAAACTGTCATCTCCTAACAAAACAAATAATCTGGTTGGAAAAATCATGATTTTTTTTGCAAAAAAAAATGTATTTAAAAGTCGTGTTACATTGCATATAAAAAAAACTTGACAAATAAAACAAAGCAAATTCCTCCGCAAATTCTTTAAAAGGAATAACTAACTCCTTTTAATCACTTTCCATAATACAATTTCACTTTTTCTGTTTTTTCCTTTTAACACTGGGAACGGTATTAGTGGCCTACCCTTCCGTAACCCCATTCCAATTTTTTGCTAGTAAACTTATTATTAAGTATTTTAGTAATACCGTAGTAGAAGGCTAGGCTGCAATTCCATATTCAAAAAGCGTCAACATTAATTATGTTAGCTATGTTTGCCAAGTAACTCGTACTCAAAGAACTTAAACAGTACTTCAAAACTTAACAGGCTGTTGTTAAAGGGCAATTACATCCATTTTGACATGCATGTTTGACTTTTGGATCACTTACACAATAACTAAATAAAAGAATTGTGGTAATAATACGTTACTTACGTCCGATATAACAATTTAATTACTGCATCACCAAAACAAGACACGGAGATCGCCATTGTTTTGCTGGAACGCTCAGAAATTAATGCCGACAGATGTCACTTTTCGATTTCGACTCGCAGCCGATTGAGATAGCTGTATTGACTGTGTGGAGCTCAAGCGTCTGGCGGCTTTAGCTGGCCGGCAGTGTAGTGGCCAGCTAAGGCCGTCAGACTCTTGAGCTCCTTACAGTCAATACAGCTATCTCAATCGGCTGTGAGTCGAAATCGAAGAGATCCGTCTGTTGGCATTAATTTGTGCGGGTTCCAGCAAAACAATGGCGACCTCCGTGTCGTGTTTTGGTGATGCAGTAATTAAATTGTTATATCGGACGTACGTAACGTATTCTTACCTCAATTCTTGTGTTTAGTTATGGTGCAAGTGATCCAAAAGTAAAACATGCATGTCAAAATGGATGTAATTGCCCTTTAAATAAAAGGCCGTGTCAGTATAGATCAGTAGTAGGACCTCGGCCTTTGGTTTCAAAAGGTCGTGGGTTCGAATCCCCGCTCATGCAGTCTGAAGTAGAAGTCCAAAAGGCAACGTAAATAGGTTTGCATCTGCATTTATTTAACCTTTCTGAGCCAATTGGCTTTCTGTCTTGTTTAGGGCTGTTGTTTCATACTCAAGATCTCAAAATAGATTCAACAATAATTGTAAGAACTACGATGGAGAATGGGCCAGTAAATACCGGTTGCATTTGTTTTCAGACGATGTAAACAAAGGATGTAGCCAGAGTTTTAAAAAAACTACCCTTGTACGGGTTGATGAATATAACAGCTTAGTTGTCGAAAATTAGTGCATACCTGAGTCGCAGGGTTCGTACCATTTTGGCTGAATGGATTTCGAGGACTTGTAAAGACTTTTTTCATAGACTTGTAAGGACTTTTAAGTACTAAGTGTCAAGCACATCAGACACCTGTGAGAAATTCTGCTACTTACATGTGTAAAATTTTGTTTCTCATAAAGTGACACCATCACAGGTCTAATTTTGTATAGTTATTTTGGGTTGGATTATATTGAAAATTGCCTACAATTTCAAGGTAAATTCCAGATACACAAGTCCCGAAACAGTCGCCGCTGAAGTTTGCTCTTAGCTCTGTTCCCAGTCTCACTTGGGACAAGAAAAGAAAAAAACAAACAAACTACACAATTCGTGGACAAAAAAAAAAGAAGGTGCATTGAATGCGACTGTAGCAAGCTTGCCCACCCAAATATGCCTTCTAATAAAGCAGCACAAAGTTCAGCACATACGTCATAACCACTTTATACTCTGCCATGCCAAACACTTTTGCATTCTTGGCCAAACAAAACGTCCATACAGTAATGCCAAATTAATGTCTCATGCTGACTATAGTCACTGCCAGGGCAAACTAACCTGAACAAAATTTCTTATTAAAAGGATTACAATGAGAGCTTGGTAGGTACTGTATGCATAACATTAACTTTTTACACTGCCATGTAACGGTTTCGAAGATTTCTGAATGAAACTATCCACCACTTTACGAATGCAGCTGTGAAGAAGTTAGGGGTTCAGCAGCCAGCTGATTTTAAGAAAATAAATTTGAAATGATACAAAAACTGCCAGAAGAGGCTTTATTCAATTGGTATGGAAATCAAAAGAAGGACTTGAAAGGACTAAGTACTGTATTTTCAATTTTTAAGGCCTTACAAATGGTGAAATGAAAAATAAGGACTTATAAGGTTTGTAAGCACTGGTACGACCCCTGTGAGTGTCTTCTACTTTGAAAGTGAGCGTTTTTATAAGTTTAAAATCATTTAACTTAGTGCTAGTAGGCTATTGTTTCATATTCAAATTAGCTTTAACAGTAAGTAACTAGCCTGTATGACAAAAGTGCCAGTTTTTTCTCAGTCCGAGTTGGATATATCACATTTTAAATTTCTCCATTTTTTTTTCAAAAAAAATTTATTAGGGCCTATAGAAATTTTTCAAGAGTAGCGGGCAGAGGCCAAACTCTCAGGCGGTATAAAAACTCTAAAATTTCAACGTTGAAAAAAACAATGCGCTTCCGACTCAACCATCCGATAACATTGTATTGTGTTCTACCACTCTAGTCCTGTAAAATAAAGAACGTTTTGCCAGCCCCCAGCCAGGCCAGCTAAAAATGGTTTCTTTTGCTGTTAAAAGTTCTATACCTGTCAATTTTTTGCATTATTGCCTCAATGATGCTGTTGGATACTTGAGACTTGAATAGCCACCTCAGTGACCCAACGGTGCATGTGCATGCGCGGTCCTCCTGTATAAGAGCGGTGGCTACGCGGGCTCGCCATCTCTTTGTCTCTCAAGATAATCAAAAGGTAACTCGAGAAGAGAGGCAGGGAGGGGCCTAAGGTATAGCACTTTTAACAGCAAAAGAAACCATTTTTAGCTAGCCTGGCTGGGGGGGGGGGGGGGCGGCAAAATGTTCTTTCTTTATGCTGTAAAGTGCTATACCTGTTAATTTTTTGCATTGACAGGCCGACCTCGTCAAATTAGGCGGCGGGCACCTTTTGAGCGAGTTCCCTGAGGTTCTGAGGTGGTTTGTCACCTAGTGGAGGTCTGTGAGAGGGTGAGAGGAACACCCCTCAGAGATGGAACCTTCTTGCATGATTTTCCACCCTTCGTGAATTTGTTTAAGTTAAAGGGGACAAGACAAGATGGAGGAAATATGGGTGAAAATATTGTGAAAGTACCTAATGCACTTGATAAATCATTAGCTGAGACTAAAATTTGCAAAGATTATATATACAAGCTACGCTGTGAATCGATAAACACATATTGTACGTTTTATGCATATTTATCGTTAATTAATCTGTGATACGGTAACGAAGTGAGATATTGGTCTTAGGTAACACTATTTACATAAGAAACTTTTACGCTATTGCAAAAAAGTGGTGACACTGAAAGAGAATCCAACGTTACTGGTTCACTGGAAGAAACTAACACAGTAAAGAATACAAAAAAAAAAAAGGCACATTAGAGAAATTAGAAAGAAGAAAACACTTTACCACAATACCATGGAAAACAAAAGTCCATGGTATTATGGTAAAGTAGTTTCTTCTTTTAATGTCTTTTAGAAGCCACAGTAGTCGCCGCTTGCCAGTTTTTGCTGTCACATTAAGCAGCGATGATAAAATTACGCTGAGTACGAAAGTAGTTAAATTCACATTCTTTCAGCGGATTGGTTAGCTCTTGATGAGTAGGGGCACCATTTAACAAAAAAAAACGTGATATAGCACTAAAAAAACTAAGAAGTGATTTAATCCACCTAAATATAAAAAAGGGACAGCAATAAATTCAAGCTAGAGAACAGAAACAGCAATTCATTACTGCCTGAAATAAACAGACAGTGTTTTTAAATTGGGAAGTACCACAAGATTACAGGTGCGATAGTACATATCATGTTCCTCACGAAAGATGCTGGGAAATTTCAATTACAAACAGCCAGAATAGAGATAGGCTAATACTTATCCCCTGTGGTACATACAGCAATGATCCATATTCAAAGAATATGAAATAGTAGGCAGTTGTATGGTTCAGACAGACTACAAAATGCAGTTTGCGAGAAACGCATAATTACAATATCTTTGTTGTTACCAAACTTGGAAAGGTTAAGAAACTTGAAACGATTTTTTTAAGAAAAGTGTCTTCAACATCAAGAAAAAGACAGAAATATACCAGGGGCCACCGGCAAATTTTTGTTTCTACTTCCTCTAAAAAAAATTCATTACCTGTAGATTTTTGTATTTCGTTCTCGTAAAACAGCATTACGAGAACGAAATACAAAAATATTTAGACCGGCAATTAGAAAATTGACCTTTTTTTGATTTTGTGCCTCTGTAGCTGTTCATTAGAAAACAAACTAAAAGTATTGTAGGAGTCCTAGCTAACGGAAGGCCAAGAGGCCACCGCCCTGCCCCTCAAAACAAAGCTAAACCTAAACATTTTTTATAGGCCTACTAGCTTTTTACCCATTTTCATCACATTGTCAATTTACATTCTTCTGCAGGCATTATAACCCACCGTTTCTTACTATCTGTAAAATACTAACCTCTAGTATGTGCTAAAATCGTTTTCGATTTGCTTTTCTACCCGATTTTTTAAACCCCTTAAAAGTTTAAAACACCTGCAACACTTGCAATGCAATGAGGTTAGCCTATCTGCCACTTGGTGCGCAACAATCGTTGCCTCCAACAAGCCAGCGCCAGCCCAACAATGACACTTCGTTTTCGGGTATGGGACAAGGCAGACGTGTGTAATGTTTGCTCTGTTCTTTTTTGCTTTTCGCCAGGGAATCCGGCGTTTCGTGTTCCTTGCCCGAGATTTCATTTTGTTCGCGTCGGGGATTTTCCCGAGTGTTCGTGTGAAAATAATGAAGAATTAAACCCTCAGGACATTCACCCTGCGGTTGCCAATGGTGGCCATGTAGTTTTATCGGGTTTTGATGGATTTTGGGAGAAGTGCTGCACAAATGGTTGAAATTGGTCCGATGTCGCATGTTTTTCGAAAAAAAATTATATATATATAGGTTCGATTGAGTCTCCTTCTGGATCTAAAACACCGCTTGAACGTTGTCGGAATTTTTTATTACTGACCTAAATGCCCCACGTGTGTTTTGTTTGGCTTGGTGTACGGACGCTTCCGTTAGGCCTAATGTGGTTGGAGCCGGGAATGCTTCTTCATCGCCGGGCTGGCTTCCTTGCTGTCCATGTCTCCAATTGACCCTGGTAATTTGAGATGTTTGCAGTTCGTGAGGCATAAAATGGATTTTTGGTTTGATTGGATTTGTGCTGAAAGTTTGCCGTGCTGCAGGAGAAGATGGTGGCGTTTTTTGCGTAGATGGCAACCGCCAAACGCCAATCGCCGGTTGTGCTCTTTTCTTTCCTCCATGGTCGTGCCATCGGTTGCCAGGCGAGTGCTGCCATCTATCGTCGCGGAAGAGGAGCTTCGTTTGCGAAACCGAAACTGTTGTTGCTGGGAAGCTGCCTGTGGTGAGTTGATAAAATGAGGCTGTTGGCACTGGGTCTGTGGCTGCACTACAGCAGACGGTCGTGTCTGAACCGGAGCTGTTAGTGCGGGGCAATGTTGCAAGATGGAAGTGTGAGGGAAATGCAACAAAAAATTGAAAACTCCAAGGAGGGAGTTAGCCCCAAAAAGCCTCGTGGCGGAGAAAACGCCAAAAACGAGTCTCAGCCACTATGTTGAATTCCCATAGAGGGAAAAAAGACCCACACTCGGGGCGTGGCGAACACCACGAAGCCCCGAATGGTGCACAAGTCTGATAGGCGCCGAAAAACGCCGTACTCGGACTTCAACAGATCCTCATCGCCGGCGAATCGCACTAGATGCGTACTGTTAACGCTGATGGGCGGTGCGTTGTGCCTGGAACGAAACTCGCCACTCATTAACCGCCAATCGCCACCCGTTACCCGCCACTCGTTAACCACCAATCGCCACTTGTTAACCACCAATCGCCACTTGTTAACCACCAATCGCCACTCGTTACCCACAAATCGCCACTTTCGTCAGCGTTCCTTGTTAGCCACGTGGAGTTCACGTTGCAACTTTGTTAGTCCTTGGCCACATCCCGGTTACACTTCCCGACTCTCGTCACGGGCTGTGGCCGGCCATCGCCATTGCGAGTTGACAGGCCGTTGCATGGCCGTGTCTGGTTCTTCACATTGGCCGTATCGTGCGGTTTTTTAAGGTGATTCTTTCATTTGATCAAGCGGTCGCTGCATCGGAAACGCCTTCCAAATTTTGCATTTCTTTTAATTTCGTTAAGGATTTTTAATTTAACTTAAATTCCTTGATGGTTAATTCGTGGCTTGTAAATTCCTTGCAAGAAGGAAGTGGAAGGGCATGCAACAAAAATTGATAACCCCAAGGAGGGAGTTAGCCCTAAAATGTCTCGTGGCAGAGAAAACGCCAAAAACGAGTCTCAGCCACTATGTTGAGTTCCCATGGAGGGAAAAAGACCCACAATCGGGACGTGGCGAACACCACGGAGCCCCGAGTGGTGCACAAGTCTGATTGGCACCGAAAAATGCCGTACTCAAGACTTCAACAGATCTGAAGGAATTTTTATTTTTTATTTTAATTTTAAATTCCTTGCTCGTTACTGACACTGAATTGTGTATGAGATTCTGTGGCTGGATAAGGGCATTTTACGACGGTTGCACTACAGCATTTGTTGTACAGTGTGAGGCCTATTAGTAAAACGTTTGGAGTTTTGGAATGGAAATCAGGAATCTGCAGAACGAACCCTTTTGCTGGCTAAGTTTTCTGCTGTTTTATTTCTCAACTTCAAAGACGCAAGATTCTGTAGGAGGTTGACCAGGATGCCCCCCCCCCTCCCCCG
>JAHWFP010186520.1:14534-27388 GCA_023313725.1 Lithobius niger | reverse complement strand
GGGGGATTTTTCATTCTTGTCTGAGGCCCATACGCCGTACTGTGAGGTAATGGTGGTGTTCGGCTTACATCCAGGTTTGAAACCGTCAGAACGTCGATTCCCTTCCAAGGGACCAAAAATTTGCTAACACTGCACGGCATTTTGTGTTGAGCAGAGAACACATCCTCCCTCGTTCTCAGGTTCACGCCTGCAAGCGTTTTCCACAACGCACGTTGCGCGGATTTCTCCACGTCACAGCAGCACGTTGCACGTTCCAGGGGTCACCCCCCTTTTCAAGGTAGGGGACGTTTTCCGTGGATTCTCACATCGTGGATGGGTGCCTCTCGGGGTCGTCCCCCCAGGAGCCGGTATGGATGTTTCCCCCCCCCCCTCACCATCCTCCACTTCTCTAGCGGGTTGGGGGGGAAGGTTTCGTCCCCATGTGGACAACTGGGAGGTCATCACCGACAGCGTGCTCACTCTGTCCGCTGTAGGCAGAGAACATTCGCCGTTTTTTGTGTCTGAACGACCGCTTTCTCCAGCCTCTGAAAGCTGAACCGACATCTGGAGAAGCAGCATTTTAAAGATGGAGACGATTCGGTCGGTCAGAAAAGCGATGCAGCCAATCGTTGTTACAATTGCCATCTATTTCGAGGATGCATGCATGCATGCATGGTCCGTTGCACCAGGGGATTCGGCATCTGTTTCGCCTTTTTGTAGGAGGTCAATCGTACCAGTTTCGTGTCCTACCTTTTGGGATTGCAACCGGATCTCATGTCTTCACGGAAGTGCTTTGCCTGGGTTGGGGGTTTCTACATTGTTTGGACATTGTAGCCCATGCCTATTTCAGCGTTTGGTTGCTCCGCCATCAGTCGGAGGAAGTACTCAGGTGGCAATTGGCCACGTGTCTTCAAGGTTCTGGGTCTAGGCGTCCAGTTGGAAATGCCCAGGCTGGTGCCGTGCAGGCAGTTTGTGTTCCGCGGCGCTCAGTTCGATACGGTCGAGTTCACGGGTTGGCCATCGCAGGAACAGGTAGAGAGGTTACTGGATCAGATGGAAAGGTTGCAGCTAGCCACCGAGATTACGTCAGTGGACCTGGTGTCAGTAATAGGTGTCGCCGATTCCTGCGCTGAGCTGGTTCCTTTCGGGGAATGGAAGGTCAGGTCGATGCATTTGTTCAGGAACCATGAGTGATAACCTCGTCGTCCTGGTGGGATGTGTTTTCTCTGGACAGTTTACAGTTCTGTGGTAGGGTGATCCCTTCAACACCTGCCGGGGAGTGCCCATTCAGGACCCAACGCCGTTTGGACTTCTCTTCACGGACGCATCCTCCACAAGCTGGGGGGCGTACTTCGAGGGTCTCATGACGGCGGGAGTGGGGTCAGATGAGGAATGCCAGTTACATCAAGGTTCTGGAGAAGCGAGCAAAACGTCTGGCGGTGCAGGTCAAGGAAGGAGTTTGCGTGGGAAGACGGTGATAGGCAGGGATGGTTATGATGCACAACACAACGGCGGTGGCTCACGTCATGATAGGAGGAGGGACTTGTTCTTGGTTGATGATGGAAGAGACCTCCCTGCTGTTTCGACTGCGCGAAGCTCTGCATCTCAACCTGCGTCTGCATCATGTAGCAGGGAAGCTCCATAATCTAGCAGACGAGTTGTCACGTCAGAGAACTCACACAACGGAATGAAGATTCGATCCCAGCCTGTGCCAGAGCTCGTTATTGACGGGGGGGAAGCCTGGGTGGGCCTGTTTGCGGCATGCTACAACTGCCAACTCCCACACTTTGTCTCACCGTTTCCGGACTCGACGATGTGGGCCACGGACGCTCTCTCCATCGACTGAGCAGGCCTGTCAGCTACCTGTTCCCCCCGTTCGCGCTTCTGCAGGCGTCTTGGAACAATCTTCGCAAGTTCCCGGGAGAATACATTTTGGTGGCACCACTCGGACTCCATCCTGACCCAGCACTGAGGTGCAGTGACCCACCCTTGTCCCGAGTTCACGGGTGGAGACTGTGGTAAGGAATTTGGAAGGTGAGGGTTTTACCACTGAGGCCTCGGAGGGGATGTAGGGTTGCCGCCAGTCTTCGACAAGGAAGAACAGTTAGGCCAGGTGGAAGGTTTGGCGTTTCTGGTGCCAGAAGAAGGGATGTGATCCAACGGACCCTACAGAAGCCGCTTTGTCGTCCCACTCGAAAAAACCTTTCGGAGCGGATGTTGGGTTACTTGCGTTCTTCGACGAGGAAAAACTACGACGCCCGGTGGAAAATTTGGTTTTTCTGGTGCCGGAAGGTGGAAATTGATCCGACGGGCCCGACCGAAGCCGCTTTGTCGTCTTTCCTGGAAGAACGATTTGTCAAAGGCTTGTCCCCGACGGCCATTAAGGGGTATCGTTCGGCCATCAACTCCGTCTTGTCGGCATTGGGAAGGAAGAAGCTGGTGACCAGTGAACAGGTATCACGGCTGGTTCGGGCCTTTGTGAATGCACGACCAAGGATCAAGCAATTGTTTCCCAGGTGGAACTTACCGTTGGTGTTGGCTAGTTCGGAATTGGCACCTTACAAACCTCTTTGTTCGGCTTCGTTGCTCCTGCTATCGCAGTAGACCATATTCTTGGTGGCTCTGGCTTCGGCAGCTCGGCAGAGCGAGCTGGCTGCTCTGGTGAGAGATGGCCAGTGAACATGTTTCAAGCCAGGTCCGGGCGTTTATGAATGCAACACCGAGGCCTAACAGGTGTTCCCCAAATGGAGCTTGCCCTTGGTGTTGGCCGGTCTGGAGTTGGCGCCTTACGGACCTCTTTGCTCAGCTCCGTTGCTTCGACTGTCACAGAGGACCCTTTTTCTTGGTGGCTCTGGCTTCAGCGGCTCGGCTGAGCGAGCTAGCTGCTCTGGTGAGAGATGGCAAGAACATCCATCCTTCCTTCCTTCCTTGACTTCCTTGTGAAGAATCAAACACCAGATGTGGCCCCCATGCCTTTGGTGATTAAGGCATTGATGACAGTGGTTGATCTAGGGGGTACGGAGTGGACCCAAGGCTCGGTCCGGGCTCTCCACCTTTTCTTAGGACCAATTTGACGGAGCAGTCTGGACGTTCGGGACGAGCAGGATCTACACTCACTCCACAGATTTTGCAATGGGATCGAGCTTCTGGAGGTGTCCTTCCCTTACTGTCACCAGCGAAGATAGGGAAATGGATTTGTAAGGTCATCACGCGAGTGTATGAGCACGGACTGGACCATCTGGACATCCCTGCGAATGTGAGGGGCCCATGCCTTGAGGGTTTTGGCTGCGTCTTGGGCCTTCGCATTTGGCACCCCGCTTAATGATGTGGTAGCTGCCAGCTCTTGGACCAACAAGAACACTTTCATCGCCCATTATCTTTGTGATACAGATACGGCGAGTGGGAGTGGTCTGGAGCATCCCCAAGTGGCGGCTAGAAGCGTTGTTGGGGAGTGAGTGAAGTTTGTGTACACAGTGGAAAGGAGATGACACAACACAAGGAATGTTATAGTGTCATCATGCCCACTGGAACTTTCTCTAAATGGAAGAAAGAATGTGGGCAAAGACAGTGAACTTCAGGCGACACGTCACGAGGCAGTGTTTGGTGTTGCAATGGTGGAAGTCTTCCTGTTGAAGTGCATACGGGAGAGTTTCCAACCTGACACGAGGAGTGTTGAGGGGTTGGCTCACATGAACCTTTTCCTGGTGAAGAAGTTGTGGGGATATGCACCTTGTACACAGTGGTCAGTACACAGTGGAAAGATGGACGGTTGTCATCACTGTTGCCCGGTGGCAATACCAGTGGTGGATCGCAGTCCATGGCTGAGGACCTCGCCCGAGACAAGTGCTGAGATGGGTAAAGGTTTGTCGCTGGCAGTGTTTAATCTGTGATGTGTACTGTATTGTTGGTGTGGAGTGCAATGCAACGAGAGTTAGCAGGGTTCGTGCTGTCCCACCGGCCTATTGGACAAATTCAGCACATACTAGAGGTTAGTATTTTACAGATAGTAAGAAACGACAATTTTAACTTGATTAAAATTAGTTTTTACTATCCTAAAATACTTACCTCTAGTAGGACCCGCCCAGCCTCCCCGCTTCGCCGAACCCTGGAAAAGTTGAGTAGTGGGTTCCGGAAAACGAAGTGTCATTGTTGGGCTGGCGCTGGCTTGTTGGAGGCAACGATTGTTGCGCACCAAGTGGCAGATAGGCTAACCTCATTGCATTGCAAGTGTTGCAGGTGTTTTAAACTTTTAAGGGGTTTAAAAAATCGGGTAGAAAAGCAAATCGAAAACGATTTTAGCACATACTAGAGGTAAGTATTTTAGGATAGTAAAAACTAATTTTAATCAAGTTAAAATTGTCGTTTGTTGTAATTGTTACAATGGGGGGGGGGGATAGGGAGCACTTTGAATGATCAGTTTATCAAATTTTGTTTTGAGGGGGTGGGAGGACAGTGGGGGGGGGGGAGGACTTTTCCCAACATTTCTGGCTATGACCCTGGTCTTGCATTGAATGTAATTTTTTTTTAATTGTTTTTAGTTGAGGAATGATTATTGCCATGGTATTGAAGCAACATTTCATTGCAAACATTACGGAGTTTACACTACAAGAATACTTTTCATAAGCAGCGTATACTGTATTGACTGGAACTGCATAGTCAATTAACACTTTGGATCCGAAGGACGTACTGTACGTTTTCATTAATTGTTACTGAGTACCTAAGGACGTACTGGTACGTCTCACATTTTTGATTTGCTATACAAAACTGTGGAGGGCGTACGTTCGCTGTGCCTCAGCCAGTGACATATTAGTTCACTGTTCAATCGCTAGATGGCAGCACCATGCAGTACAATTTCTGTTTTTAGGGTTCTAGCTGGAGTGTCTTTTATTGAAGTGAAAGTCAACATGGCTTTGTCAGACGAACATGAAACTGAAACTAGCGATTTTATTGAAACTAACACGCCACAGAGAGGCTCGAATTCAGTGCTAGAAAGTTATTACAGTGAACAAAAATTATTACGGCTAATTTGCAGTGTTTTTTCAGATTGAGCAGCTTTGTTTGTCACTGGTATGTGTTAGTCATACTTTTGTCGAAACACAAATACTTCGTTTTTTCCTTCATTTTTTTACAAAAAGAAATAATTTTTTTTTAATTTTCACTTAACTTTCCAAAAACTGTGCACTTTCATCTACCATCTAAAAAAAAATTGTGTTAATTGGTGAAAAACTAACCGAGTTGTGATTTTTTTTGTAAGACGCTAAAACTGTCAGGACCGGCGGACATGCGCGAAACATTACGGCAGGCTCCAAAGTGTTAAACCTTACGCATTGTGCCAAAATTCAACCATTGCACTGTTGAACATTTTGGGTACTGTAGACTTTAGACATCATGTTGAAACATGAGTACTGATGGTTCACTCTTGGCACAAAGTAGAAAGATGAGTGAAGGTTCAGATTCTAGAAGAGGCAACCGGAAGTACCTGGAATGCTATGCGGTAGACATACTTTCACATCCCGATTGTGCACAATTCGTTTGAGTTACCTGAAGTCTGTCAACTGATCTGAAACCTACTATGTCCAAGGTCACTTTTCTAATAGATTTCATGACTAGTCACTCATGGCGCAATGAGAAAATGACCCGCAAAGGTAGTGAACTGTTGGATATTACCAAATTTGAGACTTGAATATATCTTTGCGACAAAGGTCAACCATAATTATCTTATTATTTTTTGATACTACCCTTTAGTATGTAAGTACAGGTCTAATTATTTTTATGGTTGACTTTTGGCGCATGAAGAATTTGAGGGTTAAAAAAGCTACAGTGCGATTTTTTTTATGACCTTTGCGCCAAAAGTGAACCACCAACATTCATGCTTGTACAAGTAGCTTGGGTACCCGTGGCATATTAAACAGTACTTTCTTAAACTTAGTATGTTTCTCGCAAAAACGAGAGTCAAACCCATCGTCGTGTGACCTTTGAACTTGACTGGTGGCCAAATGGTTAAGATTTCGGAGCTAATATTGCAGAGATTGTCTTACCACATATAGGGCAACATTTCCTGAAAGTTTCATCAAAATCTAAGATGTCAACTATTTCAATCTGTCATTTCTGTCTGGTTTAAAAAAAAAAAACTGGCTCTTAAATAAGAGAGGACTGCGCAGAACAGATGCGCATTCAGGTTACGACGCTGGCAGTTACCGAGCACCGAAAAACCGCCAGGGCAACAGTATCATTCGAGAAACTAATGCTGAAATTAACAGGTTATAGTTTTTTCCCAGCAACAAGAAACCACTTTTCCGCTTTCGCTTCCCGCCCTTTTGCGGAGACAAAAGACGCCGAACTCTTTGGCGTGGGAAAACGGTGGGAAAAACGGGAACAGGATGATGAATGGGAGGGCACAATGCCCGGGAAAATGCAAGAGCTTAGTCCAGCCGATGGAGAAGGGCTCTTCCTTAATGGCTTCATATCATCGCGGTGTTTTTGTTTCGCTTTCGTCGTTCACGCAGTGAATAGAGGGAGAAAAGAAGAGTGCACTTCCGTACAGGAATAGCACTTGAGAATAAAAGTTGACTTGATTGCTTGTTAATTGCTATTGTATTGTTAGGAGGGCTGCAGGACCACACGTCGGGGTTAGTAAGCTGACGATTGGCTAAAATCAACTAAATCTCTAGAATAAAAATGCTAAAATTTACAGGTAATGTGTACGTTCGTAGCAACAGAAAAGTGCTTACCGATTTAAAGTTGTCAATGCCTCTGTGTTCCTTCACTTCCCTCTCGTTCCTTTTGTCTTTCTTTTTCTTGTTCAGCCAGCAGGGATTGCTGGTAAGCTGCATCTTGTTGTGCACGAACTGGGTCATTTATCGCTATATCTTGCCTGGAAAATAAACAGGTGATACAATTAACACCGGCACTTGATCCCAAAACTCATAAGAGGGGAAGAGTACATTCACATACAAGTTCCTTTTGTTTGTGGATATCTTCAATGACTAAACTTCCATCCCATTTCTTAACATCTACTGAAACTAAAATTTACCAATCTCCCATCCACCAGAAATTAACTAATTCATGCATAATTTTTCTGCTATTTTCTAAACACCAGAAATATTAAACAGTCTGTTAATTTTGTTTAAAGAAAGATTACGTTTTGAGTCAGTTGACTACTTTAAGGTTTTTAATTGCCCAGATACCACAGTCCTTCTCTGCAGCCACACATCCCAAAAGATCACCACTGATTCAGTATTGGTGCATCGGGTTGTTGTGAAACAACATGTAAAACATGGCACTTGGTAAGATTTAGTTAAAGATGAAGATCGTTCAATCACTCTCCAGGATATGGATGTACCTGTAAGAGTTAGCGACAATTGGCAACAGACGTTTACAAAGGGACTCTTGAACAATTAAAAACACTATACCACAATAGGAGAACACAGTAACAGTTCTTTTTCAATTGTCAATGAAAATTTGTCGTTCACGTTCCTTAATAATTTTCACGCACGCACCAGGGAAACTAACTTATGTCAACATCATAAGGAGAACGAAATAAAACTTTCGAACGCACACACACTACAGACACCATTGATATATATCGTGCATTTTGACTGCTCATTTGTTGTCCAGGATGACGGCCAGATTTGGCTTAACAAGTTGGTAGATGTCTGCACATGCATGTCTCGTCACATTCATGAGGGGTATGCTTGTTGGCCAAATGTTTTATAGCGAGACTCTCAAGGGCTCTAAGGTGACAACAGGGTTGCCAGGGGTCCTAACGCACAAAAATATCGAAATTATCGACCATTCATCGTAAAAATATCTATTGAATAAGACCTCTTCAGACATACACGAACTGAAAAAATGAAAAACCGCAAATGCAAGCAACAGTCACCAAGATACGTGATAACATATGGTCTACGGTTATCGAAAGAACAAATCAATTGCTTTGTATGGCTGATTCTCCCCTCCCCCCCTCCCCTCCAAATAAAATTCTGAATCTTTTTTTTAATCACTGTTTCTGATTTACAGGGAACGAAATATCCAACGCCCCCCCCCCCGAAAAAAGAAAAAATTTGCCCACAATGGTATCTCCGGTAACGGTAAAGCGAAAATGCGGGGCACCATTCATGCTGTGGAGCAACTCAAAAGAGTTCGTTTTTCGAAGCGAAACCGAAACTTCACGTTTTATAACTGCTTTCGCGTGTACACCACGACAAATCGCCAATATTAAAAAAAAAAATACGGTAATGTGACTTTTTGCAATATACGTATTTCAAAACTTAATTTTATCGACTTTTATCGACATAACAGAACTTTATCGACTTTTAACGACTTGGAAAAAAAATAACGACCAATTCGATAATTATCGACCAACTGGTAGGCCTGAGGTGACAATCACTGCCGGTGTTTGATTTAAGCAAAACGGTGGACTTGTCCCCCGGGTTGGACGATATATATCATGTGATATATATCAAGATATATATCACAATATTTATCTATTGATATATATCATTATATATATATACACCACCTAAATCACCAAGAAGAAACGTAACCTTTTGTTTCAATTATCTTCATCTTGTTAACATAATTCTAATAATATTAGATAAAATGACACTTGAGATGACTTGATGAGGTAGAATAGTGGTGCAGTATGTTCCCTGAAGAAGATAATCATTTTGTAACATCTGCAGTAGAGGGCTATCGAAAATTTGCAAAATATTGATGTGGAAAAATATCTTTTAACTTGATTTGTGATGTCTTCGAATTTTCAAGGTAGTACAGTAGCTTCGACATTTTTAGAAAATAGTTAACATTATTACTATTTGACAGAATCTTACAGCTGCTAGTAGGACCCTTGCATGCTGCATGGGGGGTTACACCTTGAGCCAGCATGCATTGGCTAACAACGGAACAATATTCTGCCGGATTTAATTTTCTGGGCTATAAGCCTCTCGTGTTACTCCACAATGTCGTTTTCAAGTAAAAAAAAAAAAAAAAAAACTGATTTACATGATCAGTAGATTTGAAATAAATAGAAATGTTACTACTACTGATAATAATAATAAAAGGCTTAGAGCTTTTTGAAAACCCAAGCGGCAGATATTAATCGAAGGAATCACCATTGTATCGAATCCCCGGAATGTAACCAGAATATCAGAATGTCTCTCGTGCAACACAACCAGAAAAAAAACCCATACGCATACACTTCCTTCACCAGAATCGAACTCCCAACCTGTAGCAGCCAGAGATGTACTGCCTGGACCACGACACTTCAGGCTCGTGGTTACCCATGCGCACAAAGGACTAGAACACACTGACTAGGCTTTAGGCAGTGCACCCACTGACAAAGCCTAATTATCTTTAATGCTAGTCAGTCTACAGTCTGAAATTACACACAAGGTAACGACCTCCGTTAAAAAAAAAAAATTTTGATGTGTATTAAAAACTTGATATATAATAATAATAATGTGTTTATTGCTCAGTAAAATGAGCAAAACGGTAAGAAAGGATTCCCAGAGGGACCACTAACACCTTACCGGAAGTTAACAAAGAGAGGGCATATCGTTAAAATTACGTCTCAGTATCGTAGGATACATCGTCAGCTGTATAAACCATAATCAATGCAACGGGCCATTAAACACAACATCAAAAGATAAAAATCATGTTATAAAAACATCAGTATCATAGGATACGTTGTCAACTGGATAAACCATACTCACTAATGCAAAGTACCATTAAACATGACATCAAAAGATGCCAACGTTGTGAGGATTTCGAATTGGTTAAGGTGGGAAAATAAGCGGATATGAATCTTTCATGGACAGTTATCCGGACGGAGTTGGTGTGCCTTCAAGCAACACCCGTTCAACAATCTTTTAAAGGTCTTTAATGACGAGGCCGAGACAATGCTGTCACTTAAGGAATCCACACAGGAAAGACTCTCACGGCAAAAAAGGATTTCCTGCAATTTAGATTAAATTTGGGAATCATAAGCTTAAATCGGTGGCCCCTAGTTCTTGTCTCAGTACTAAGCTCGAAGAAGGGAAGCTCGAGTGGCAACAAGCTATGAAGAATTTTGTAGGTTAGAATTAAATCGGCTTTTGATCTCCGAAGTTCAAGTGTGTCCAATTTTAGAATTTCTAAACGTTTGCTGTACGACTCTGCTCAAACACGGGAGCAATTTTGTAAACCGCCTCTGGACCGATTCAATGTGATCGATATCTTTTAAAAGGCTAGGTGACCAGACTTGGCAAGCATATTCAAGAAGTGGGCGGACATACACCTTAAAAGCCCAGATTTGGTATTTAGATTTACAGACGTGAAACAGCGTTGGACAATAGCAGATCTGCGGTTGGCCATCGATGTGATGTAATTACAATGTGTAGAAAATTTAAGATCAGATTGAAACCAAGCTCCGAGGTCCTTAACAATTTTTGTGGCAACTTTCAGGGTTGAATTACCGACCGAATAGTTTAGAGAGTTTGGTGCATTTCCAATAGAGAAGCTCTGGCACTTGTCCTCAGAGAGTGGTAGTTGCCATCCATCCGACCAAGAATACACCGAATCAATTTCCCATTGCAGCTGAAAACTATCAAATTCCGAAATAATTGGGGAGTGCAACTTTAGGTCATCAGCAAATTTTTCTTGATTCACCTTTGTGTTGTTAGAAGTCAGATCATTGAGGAAGAGGACGAACAACAATGGCCGAGAACCGATCCCTGTGGTACACCACTGATGACTTTAGTTAAATCCGAAAACTTGCGGTCGATCACCACTCTTTGTGTACGGCCGGTAATGAAAGCCTCAATCCATTCCAGTAATTGGCCGTCAAAACCATAGAATTTAAGTTT
This sequence comes from Lithobius niger, assembly GCA_023313725.1. NCBI lineage: Eukaryota > Metazoa > Arthropoda > Chilopoda > Lithobiomorpha > Lithobiidae > Lithobius > Lithobius niger. The sequence continues at coordinate 16,565 of JAHWFP010186520.1, read as the reverse complement.
TAAAAGTAGTTTTGTATGCACTACCGATTCGAAAGCTTTTTTAAAGTCAAACAGGATAATATCCGTATTAATGCCAAGGTCTAATGCCTCGGTCCATTTATCTAAAACAATCAGCAGTTGTTGCACTGCAGAGCGACCCGGCAAAAATCCAAATTGATCACTCTTTATGTTGTTGAACCGGTCAATGTGCTGCATCATTGCTTTTCGAATAAGGGCCTCCATTATTTTACATGGCACGGAGGTTAATGAAATAGGCCGGTAATTCTTAGGATGCTCTGGGTTACCTTTCTTAAAAACAGGTACCACATTGGCCGTTAACCAGATGCGAGGTATAACGCCTGTTGAGAAAGAAAGGGAAAAAATCTGTTTCAAAGGAACTGCAATTTGGGTGCCAATTTGTTTGTAAAAAAAATGCAGAAAAACCCTCGGGTCCGAGAGAATGGCTTGGTTTCAAATGTGTCAAAATGGATATTATGTCTTCCAGTGTGACAGTGACACTCGTGCATTGCTCATCGGTCCTGTTGATGCTCTAAGTAATTTGTGGCGGTTGCTGTTCATTGTCTTCAACTCCATTTTTGCAGAATTCGAAATTAAAGCCGTTGCTTTCTCAATGGGATTTGTTAAAAGTGTGTCATTCACCCTCAAGGGTGGAATGGTTCTTGAAGATTTAGTTTTCTGATGATAAAAGCGAAATAAAGCCGACAGACTTCCCTCCGTTAAAATTTCTTTTTCCCTCAACTGGAAAAGTTCCTTCAAACATTTCGAATAATTTTTTTTACACTCAGAATAATTATTTTCCGAAGTGCGGTTACAGATACAGCAATGCCAGGCTTTCAATTTTTTTTTCAAAAGTTTTGCCAGTTCTTTGGAGTTCACTGTTCCATTTTTTGAGGTATGCTTGAATGGTTTGGTGCATTCCACTGTAAAATCACGAATGATGTTTAAGAAGTGATCCCACACATCATTTGCCCGCGAAAAATTGCCATAAGATTCACATCAAATATAGCACGGTCATCATCGGTGAGCATTACGTCAAGAATGTTCGCACCTCTAGTAGGTTCCAAAACTAACTGGGTGTAGCCACAGTCCGAGATTAAATTAAGGAATTTGTTTTGTATCCGGTCTGGTGAGGAAACGATTGTCCAGTCTACACTTGACAGATTTAAATCGCCAACTGTAATATTTGAATAGTCCGGGCCCGTCGCAGACTTTATAAATGCTGACATTTTCTCAATTTGATCCTCACAGTAACCGTTAGGGATATAGCACACGAAAAAGTTGAGTTTAGAAGATGTAAGTTGAACAGCCATTGCCTCAGCCTCGTCAGAAACAAAACTTGTGGTAATACACAGTCCTTTTCTGCAGATTACTGCGATTCCACCCGATATCCAATAATCCGACATCAACCATAAATATCCAATATTTTGATATTTATATAAATATCATGATATTTTCCAACCATGCTTGTCCCAGGCAATGTCATGTTTTCTCTTTAGGTGATGTGCTATGACATTCGTCAATAAACCATTAACATTGTTTCCGATGTGGTACTCCTTGAGATGCTCTTGCAAAATTTGCTGTGTTTCTCCCACATAAACTGCATTGCAGATAGCACAGTAGACCACGGCTTTCTGTTGAAGTAAGTGAGCTGGGGGTTAGGGATATCCCGTGAAAATGGTGCACAACGGGGTTTCTCACCAGTTGGAGGAGGGGAAGGGGCAGTTTGGGTGGGTGTTGGACTGCAATTGGCCAGGTGCTGCTGCAAGCATTACGAATTACTGGTCTTGGATCACAGGTGGTGGGAGGCTGGGGTGGTGCGGCAGGGCGTGCAGGGATAGACGGTGGATGTTGGACTGTCTTGAGAAGCATTTTAAGGCTGGGGGAGTTTCGGTGAAAGCATCCGACTCCTTGTTTCTTGAGCACTTTATGTACACGTTCATTTCTGCCAGGAACATAAGTAACAACTTAGTACAATTTATTACCTTCCTGCTGAAGGCATTAAGTCGTACTAGTTGTTACATACAGAGAGGT
>JAHWFP010186520.1:0-14134 GCA_023313725.1 Lithobius niger | reverse complement strand
AGTGAGAAACCCAATGTGCACCATTTTCAAGGTTCCCAAACCCCAAGCTCACTTACTTCAACAGAAAGCCGTGGTTTACTGTGTTCCCTGAGCTAAGTGCAGTGCAGTTTATGTGGGAGAAAGAACAAATGTTGCATGAGCCTCTCAAGGAGCACGTCGGAAACACTGTTAATGGTGTATTGACAAATGATTACACATCACCTAAAAACAAATCATGACATTGCCTGGGACAAGTCCACCGTTTTGCTTTCAAAAACCCGCAATGATTCCAACCTTAGAGCCCTTGAGTCTTTCGCCACAAAGCATTTGACCAACAAGCAAGTGCCCCTCGTGAATGTGATGAGACCAGCATATTAAAACATCCACATTTCAATGCTTTTTCCCTGTGCACGGAAATTACTGAGGAAAATGAACAATGAATTTTTACCGAAAATTTTAAAGAAAAACTGTTACTGGGTTCTCCTATAGTGGTGTCGTGTTTTTTGTTCAAGAATTCTATAGAGTTCAATGCAGCTTCAATTAAAAGATTGTTATGAACAGCTTTGAATAGCCTAGATTAAAGTCAGTGCCATAACTAAGTAGCAACTATAAGGAACGCAACCTGTTCTGTTGTTGCCCCAACATAGCTATTTTGCAACGGTCTGTGCCCCGATCGGGTTGTGTGGTTTAACATACGACAGAAGGAGCCTAGTTGGTCTGCATCCCGAGGCCAGCTCCTGCTGATCCCTTATCGGAGCAGTGCGATGCATATATGATGCCACATACTGGATGGCGTCCAGAGCTCTATTGGTAATACGCTTCAGGTGGAGCACAAAAAAGGGCGCCCCCGCTCCTTAAGTTCTTGTGGTCGCACACAATGAAAACGGTCTCGTTCGTCGTAAAATCGCGCCGGTCTAGATTTAGAGCAGCCAGCTCACTAGCCCTGTTTCCCGCACAAATCCGGCCACAACGATCTTTCCACTGTGTCATCAATAACCGCGTCACCGGCCCCACCGGCCACTCCAAACTCCGTGTTTCACGTTGGAACTTCCGTTCACCCAAATCCAACACAGAATCCTCCAATCCTCTGTTTAAATTCTCATCTTCAGCCCAGGCACCCACATTACTAAATACTAACCATTTCTCTACGGCGCAGCCATTTTGCCGCCAGTTTTACTCCACGGATCGCTTCCTGTAAGTCATCTACCATATTTGCATCCAACCATGCCTCGCCACTCGTAATTGTCTCTTTTGCTCGACCACATTCCACTAAAATCACCGTTATTCATCTTACTGTGAAACACTACGATTGAAAAATGTCCACGAGACTCACAAAAATCCACACTTTCACAACGAAGATGGTCTACTAACTGCAAATTTTCAACTACTAACTGTAGTCGTCAGCAGGCACCTTAAAGGTAAGTTTGAACTCTTGTTTACATATCGTTTTTCAGTCCAATAGACGGTTCGAATTCGAAACTGCCGCTGTCTGCTATATTCAGTCGATTGGTTCACCCTTGCCCACTGTACCACCGATTGAGTGGGGTAAATCAGTGACACTGATTAAATCTAACTCAAAATGGGACATCCATTTAAGATGCCTTGAATCCATTGCGATTAAGATGTACGAAAACGGGCAGATCCCCGCTTATGAATGTGCAAGGCCCATCATTTATAAACCTGATTGGGAAAGACTTGCGAGGGAAGCTAGAAGTTGAATGGAAGATTGCGTGTAAAGAACGGCCCGAGTGATACAGTGGGCAAGGGTGAACCAATCGAATGAATATAGCAGACAGCGGCAGTTTCGAATTCGAACCGTGTATTGGACTAAAAAACGAAATATAAACAGAGTTCAAACTTACCTTTAAGGTGCCTGATGACAACTACAGTTAGTTTATCTTAGTCGTGAAAGTGTGCGTTTTTGTAAGTCTCGTGCCACATTCCACTGCTTTTGAAAAAGCCAACTGCATTTCATGTCCTGGCAACACATTCATTGTCTCTACTAGACTTCCCAATGGAATCGCTGGTTTACTCGTGGGCCGAGTCACTACCGGTTTTACGGCGCCGCCATCTTTATTGTTATTTACGATAGGCTTGCTAACATTTTGGCGGCCCCCAGTTACTCACCATTTGCCCCTAAATTGTCCGGGTAGTCCTCTCTCAGCGTCTTTTGTAGTTTTTTCTTTAGGCATCCTCCCTGAAGTTTGTCCCGTACGATGTTGAAAAACACTATAGCAACTCACGAGGTTCAACAATTTTGCGGACGCAACAACACATACAACCTTTAGTGCCGCGGCAAAAAAAAGACACTGAAGTATTATGGGAGGAGGATAGTGTGGATGCGACCGGAAGTGACGTAAGTTTTTGCATTAATTAGGTTAAATTAGATGCAAATTAGGAGGATAAAACGTGCCGCGGTCAAAGGAAGGTATCCCATTCTGTAACACAGTAAGGATTCTGCGAAAAAGAATCCAAACCTTTAGCTAAAACTACTCAGAAGTTATTTGGCAAAAACCAATATATTTCTAATACTAGATGGCATATATAACATTAGCAGAATGTTACACTTTTTGTAGACTGACTCCGCACTCTTTCAGCTTTCAGCTAGGTACATGTCAAAGAAATGTGGTCAGTTAAATAAAATTAAAAAAATAAAATTAAATGGCTGGTTGCCTTGTTTACGTTTACGTTTTATTACGCTTAGATTTCAAAGTAAAGGATATTTCTGTTCCAATATCCGTACAAATTTTCGACAGTCAGTTTTTCTGGAGTTGGAGGGGCTCAGAACGACTGTCTTCATTGGGCTACCACATCAGCGCTTACTTTGTCGTCACGACGAAGTAAGCGGTGATGTGGTAACCTGATGAAGACAGTCGTTCTGAGCCCCACCAACTCCAGAAAAACTGACTGTCTAAAATTTGCAAGGATATTGGAGCGGATATATCCTTTATTTTAAAATCTAAGCGTAAAAAAACGCAAACACGGACTCGTATTTTCAAAGAAGGCGATGTGACATTTTTAAATTGGTTGCCTGGTGTTTTAATTTGGAGCCTCGCCCATAAACTAAACAATATTTTTTTGCATGGCCTTATTACAAAAGCTGGCGAAAAGAGGGAAAATTACGATTTTCAACTAGATTTTCGTGCGATTCGTATCACTGCAGCGTGCGTACGGTAGGTTACCGTTTCGACTTATTGAGAAACGAGCCTTTTTTTTTTGTTTTAAGAGTGCAAAATAACGTTTTTTGTTTTGCATATTTTATGTAGCCTAGGAGATCATAAATGGGGATAAAAATGGTGAAAAGTACCCATATTTCGTAAAGGGGGCGCTTCTAACTGGGTAGATGTAGAAACGTCCAGAAGTCGGTGTGTAAAGATACGCAAAAGATCCAGAAGGCTAATACAATAGCCAAGCTGGGGGAATGAGTTAGGCAGCAGACTTAAGGATCGATAGGTAAGTAGCGCTGGGCTTGTGATGCTCTACACAGGCCACGTATCACACAGGGGGTCAGAAATGGTCAAAATTCATCGCTGAAGTTCGGTCGAGGTTGTGAGCTAACTCTTTGTCTCAAAACAGTATACTTGTTAAGGAGGAGGCCCAACATGATGCGCTTGCCCTTCTTGGAAAAACCTATTGCAGCATTTCTCATAAGAGGACCAACCTGTGTTCTTGTGGCTGCATTGCATCTCCAGGAACATTTATAGAGGCTGCGTCAAATACAGAGGGAATGCCTTCTTGAAGGTTAAATGTTTCCTGAACAGCAACCTAACAAAAAATAAATTCAATTACCCAAGTATGGTACTTTACAGACACACTTTTTCTATGAGCCAGTTTATTTACCCAATATTTTAACGGTTTACTTAAGAAGATACTGAAAAGAATTTGCCCATTTGATCACAGTCTATAGTTTAACTAACAGTATCAGACAACCTTCCAGTGCTACAGAGAAAAACAGCTAAAATTAAGGGGCAATTCAATACTTATTATAAACAGGGGTGAGGCAGTAGGGGGGAAATAGCAGAAGGAACTAGAAGAATTTGACATCATTCGAGGGATTGGCACAAACGTAGACTGTATATGTGTAGCAAACCAACACTGTCACATCTTTAAAAATATGCAAACTCATGATACTGTGAGAGTTCAGAGAATTCGAAAAAAATGCAAAACACAGTAATCAGTTTATTTCGCAAAGTTTCGACAGCTTTATTGTTGGAGGTATACGGAAACTTCTCCCAACTGTCTTCACCAGACTTAGTTTGAAGAACTACGGTGCTTTTTGGATTACATCCGATTTGCTTCCATCATTTGCAATGAGCACCTACGACATGGGCCATGTCTAGAGGCAAAAATGTCAACTCACTCAACTTAATTAAAGGACTTTTGTTTCTTGATCTCCCGCTATTTGATCTGAGCGAGATTACTTGGACCAGAGGACACAATCTCAAGCTTGTTGTGCCCAGATCGAGACTGGCCTGTCGATCAAATTTCTTTGCAGTGATGGTAGTTCGTGCTTGGAACGCGCTGCCAAATGATCTAATTAATTTGCAAGGTGTAAACTCCTTCAGAAGATCGCTTCATAAAGTGGATTTATCAAGTTTTCTCAAAAGAAATTTTCATAACATCTAATTTACGCATTTTTATATTGACAATCGGCCTTATTTATTGGCCGTGCTCTTTTCTGTTTTGATATCATTTGCTTTTTCTTAGGCGGATTATTAGTGATCAATCCTTGTCCTTGCTTCGCAACGAAATATTTTTTTTTTTTTAACGTGACGATCTACTTACGTTAAGATTTTTAAACTCTTTACATTTTTTATTCATTATTTTGTTTTTTGACAAATGGCCATCCACCCTTCTTATTTTCCATTCGAATGGCGATACCATCGGAGACCTTTGTGTCCCTGGCAGGTCTAACCTTGGTGGTAAGGCAGTTGAGATCCTAACCCACCCTTCCTATTTGATCCCACCTTTCCATTGGTCATGCAATTTTTAAAAACTAATTTTTACCTACACGCAAGCTTTTGAATTTTATTTTGTATTAGTTTTTACTTTCCACCTTCGCATTCCCTATCTATCAAGGTTTTTTTTATTATTAGTTTTTATTTACACATGTCTTAAATGCAGCCCCTATTAAGGCTGGCAGTCAGCGATCCCCGTGATCCTTGCCAGACCTGTTGCTCCGGCAACAAAATTATTATTATTATATTAATTATAAGCTTCTTCAACACTGTAGTCAAGTGTGTGTTCCTGATGTTGTGTAAATAGCGTTAATATTTGTTTGGCCTGAAGAAGATCTGTGATCTGGATTGAAAATTAGCTGACATTCATAAAAACAGTTGAGTGAGTTGACATTTTTACCTCTAAACATGAAACCTAAAATGCAGATTTTTAATTGGTCTTGCCGTCCTCTCCACCCTTCAGTGATGCATGCATGGAGGTCTGCTCTCACTAGGAAATGGATTCCGGGGGTAGAGGGGGTCTGGATGTTCCTTAGCTCATGCTTATCTTTTTTGTGCGCCTGGCTTGTCAAGGACTGTACTTAGTAATTACCTCTTAGATGCTTATCTCTTGTCGAAGTTTGAGCCAGTCAGAATACTTGTATTCTTCCAGTCTATGCAATGTTGTGTTTCCATGCGGTACGACTGTGATACCGTTCTCTTTTTTCTTATTTGGCGGACTTAAGAAATAAATAAGAAGAAAACAGCATCGCAGTCCATCGCACGGAAACACGGCATTGCATAGTCTGGGAAAATACTACAGTAGTACCCTGATTGTTTCAAATTCGACAAAGAGAGAAGCACCTAAGAGGATTATAGTCCTTGGCAATACAGGTGCATAAAAAAAAAAAATGTTAAGCATGAGCTAATGAACATCCAGGCACCCTCCACCCCCGGAATCCAATTCCTATTGAGAGCAGACCTCCATGCATGCCTCACTGAAGGGTGGAGACGACGACATGACCAACGCCGGAGGCCACGAGGGCCGCACAACATTGCAAATGATGGAAGCAAATCGGATGCAATCCAAAAAGCACCTGTAATTCAAACTAAGCTTGATGAAGACAGTTGGGAGAAGTTTTTATCTACCTTCAACAAAAGCTGTCAAAAATTTTAGAAATTAACTGATTTCTGTCTTGTGAGATTGAGCGTTACTGTGTTTTGTATTTTTTCGAACATTTAACGTTTTAATGTCTAAACGAGCTAAAAAAATCCATTATTGGAACAATTTTGAAACTCTCTACGATCATCAATAAAATCTTCAACACTAATTTCGCTCATTTTTAAAAAGACGACCCTCCTTAGTTTCGACAAAACTTTGTGCTTTTTCTTCAGGCTGTCTTAAGGCCCAAGTCGAGTTGTGGTTACATTTCTACTACTTCGACTACGACATTTTTCCTCCTTTGAATTGGCGCGAACCGGAGGCTACGGCCTCGCGCCAATTTCCAAAGGAAGCAAAATGTCGTAGTAAAAGTAGAAGATGTAACCAGAGTTCGACTCAATCCTGAACGGTAAAGAAGTACGAAGTTTTGTCGAAAATTTGCAAAACTAAGAAGGGTCTTCTTTTTGAAAATGAGCGAAATTAGTGGTTAACATTTTATTGACGGTCTGAACGAGCCAAATGCCACCTACGAAGCTTTTAATGTAGTGTGTTGGATATTTGTAACTTACAAGCCATTTGTTATTTTTAATTCTGAAAACATGTTAATTACTAAGGCTGTACCGAACGAGAAACTTTCAGCCGAACCGAACCAAACCGAACAGTCCTTAAATAAGCCGAACACCGAACACTTCCGAACCGAACAAAAATGTACCAAACCAATCTATCTTAAACTAAAATGTAAATGAACTTAGTTCACAAAGATTCATCAAAGCACAAGTTTAACAAAGGTTGGTATTTTCACATGGACTTGCAAGTCCATAGATGTTGAAACTCTGTTTAAACATAAAAAAATCTCCACTACTTTTACATTTTCCCTTATAACTTCTGAACCATTAGAGCTAGGAACTTGTGGTTTGGACCAACAGAGAGCTGGCGAAAAAACCTTCAAAATAGTGTATTTAAACATCAAAATCCGTCGATTAGAAGTGAAAATATGTTCGGTTTGGTATTATGCGTTTGAAAGGCCGAACACCGAACCGAACCGAACCGAACCGAACACCTTCGGTTCGGTTTGTTCGGTTCGGCACAGCCTTATTAATTACCTTCACCATGTTAATATCATTTGTAACATCATACGAAAGCTCTCAAAAAATTATAAACAGCAATTAAAAAAAAAAAGGGAAACAGTTTTCTTTTTGCCGTGGCTACAATTTCTAATGGGTAAGCATTAATTAGCATTATCGTCATCATTGTTATCTATATTACATTTGTACATTTTTGACAAGAATTGTACGGAGTTTCACATTCATTCCATAGATAAGGAAAGCAATTACTCAAGCATAATTCTTTGCGAATTAGAGAAATGCTAATTTATAACTCAACGGTACTGACAAAAGAGCATACCAAACTTAAAATATAATTGATTTATGCATTATTCTTTCAAATTAGGATTTTGTTTAATGTTTTAATAATCAAACTGATTGGAGTTGGACAAGCCTATAAATTTTCGGCACAATTATTGAAAATTGGTAGGTTATTTGACTGATGCAATTTATTTATTTATTTATGTATTTACCGTACACAAGGTACAAAGTTCGAATAAAAAAACAGAAACAGAAACTAAATATAAGGGATGAGGAAGAACATGTGAGGGACAATCATAAGCCTAACTCATCTGGTAACGAATATCCCCCCCCCCAGTAACTGTAATGCTTACTTCCATATCCCAATTGTGAGTTTCCAGTAATGTCCGACATTGATCCAAATCCTCAATTCCAGTAAGATCCTAAAAAAAAAAAGAAAACAAATTTAAAAAATACCAAAACTACTGGTAGGCCCTATTACTACACTTAGTTTATTTATGTTGCATCATTCAAGGATCCCAACCGATCCATGAGATCAAACATGCAGGTGATCAAAGGATGCTCCTGACATGTTCATAAAATGTTTTACGGCCAGGGATTCATGGACACGAAGGTGGGTTTGGAGTTGGAATTCACTAACACTTTGGTGTATTTCCACGCAATCTGGTGTTTGGTGCGTTTATAATGCTGGGCCTTTGTAGGGGTGTATTTGAAAGTTTCAGTCATATACTCTTGAATCCTGACCAAGAGGGGCACCTGTCTTCGCCGTCTTAAAAGCTTTTAACATAGGATGACTTAGTGGCTTTTGCCATGCTTTAATTTTAATATGCTAACCTGATGACGAAAATTGTAAATTTTCGAAACATTGTTCATCTTTTTATGTAGCACTGCTTGGTTTGCCTTCCTGTAATCCGTTACCGTGCTTTTTACTCCATCACCACTAAACAATGTCCAGAAAGTCAAAATTGTGCTGCTGTTATAACACACTGGAGCCACAAATGCTGGCTGGTTGTAACAATCATATTGGATCATTTTTGGATTAACTTTTCCCAGGAGGATCACAAACCAGGCTGCGGCTGGCCACATGGATGCTACGAGAAAGTAATAGCTTGGAGATTCCCAGATCGTGTTCAGAACTTGTAGGAATAAGGCAAAGGGTGGAAAGAGGTAGCGTATACTGAGATGCCCATTCACTCTATGCTGAGGGCGTCGGTGGACGAGACGAGGCCTTTAGATCTGGGAAGGGGACACATAGTTCGGCAAATTTGCGTTGAGGCGAGCAGCAAATGGGTCCACGAAGCGGCTTTGCTAGTGCTAAAATATTGCCTTTGCTAGTTGGCTGATGTAAGCTCCATTCTGTCGGCGCGATCGAGTCTAGTCTAAAGAGTTGGCCGTAGGGATGTGCCGATTATCGGAATCATATCGGTACTGCCAGTTATCGGAGGCAATTCCGATATATCGGTACCGTCGATGTCCACCTCCGATGTGCCGATATACCGTATTGGATCAAATATAGGCCATACTTTTTTCGAAGTATACGGAAACGACGATAATTTCGCTAAATATTGACCGATTTTGACGTTCAAATACACCATTTTAACCCTTTTTTCGCCAGCTTTCCTATGGTGTAAACCACAAGTCGTTAGCTCCACCCATTCTGAAGTTATGTATTAAAAACTATTTAACTTACAGTTTGAAAGAAACGTTGCTTGCAAATAGATAAGAAAAACTGCTGCTTACTGGTATTTTAGGACTAATATATCAAAGTGCTCGTTTGTTATTACTTAATATCAACATTTTCCCATAGTTAGATTTTTACGTCTTTACAATTATGCAGAAAATGTTTGGCTGCGTACACTTTTTTTGTGGGGTAAGGTCTGGGGAAAATAGCTAGATGGAAAAAGAGCTCTATATTGCAAATTTTTTTATTTTCTTTATATATTTTTGTGAAGTTATGTTAAATATACGTTTTTTTCTTGTATTACATCGGCAGCAGAAACTGTACCACACTTTCATTTTTTACAAAATAATCAATATTTAGTATTATATCGGCAGTTATCGGCATTCCGTTTTGACAGTAATCGGTATCGGTACATCGGCACATCCCTAGTTGGCCGCCCACACTTTCAGCCTGCCCGGAATGTCATTCGGGAGCGGGCAAATGGTGTTTACTTGGCATATCTTAAAGAGAGCAGATATATCTTGGTGGAGCGACATGAAATGTGCCCCCCCCCCCCTCTTCATAAAAGCAATGGCAGTTGTGTTGTCGGACACGATACTGACCGTCTTGCCCCACTAGTGACAGTCTTCAACGTTGATCCACTAGGCGAACCGCCCGTAGCTCCAAGTTGTTGATGTGGAAACAGACTTTGGCTTCTGACCAGATCCATGTTGTTCACGTCGGCACCCCAACCGTGCAGTGACGCGTTCATGAAGAGGTGTGTGTTTCGGGTGGGGTCGCGCACAATCACCCTCACGGTGAGGCTAGTAGGGATGGGTCGGTTTAATTTTTTTGACTTCGGTTTCGGTTTTTACGCTCACAAAACCGCGGTATCGGTTTTTGCCACCATCCACCCCAATCAGCTATTAGTGATTACTGGTTTTTCTTTTCTTGTATCAGTACTATTACTAGCTTCGAACTCTTGCTTTCACTTTCAGAAGCATCATAGACCATGGTTCTAGCTGTGGCATCACTTTCCTCCACTTTTTTCTTTTCAATGATTAGGAGCTTTGCTGTCATTATACATAGAAAATGATAATTATTAAGAAAAATTAGTAAAACAAATCAATTTTTGATTTTTCGAACATCGCACGAAAAATCGACACAAAATCCAAATCGGTTTCGGTAAAAACCGAAAATTCGGTTTCGGTTTCAGTTACCGACTCATCCCTAGAGGCTAGACTCTTCCGACCACCATTGTAGTTAAAAGGTGGAGAGGTTCTTTAAAGAGATCTGGTCCTCCTAGGAGTTCTGTGTGTCCATGCAATCTTCTGGGACGAGTGAAAGGTCGGTCCCTCCAAGTCGTCAGAGGAATGAGTCTTGCCATCGAGTCCATTTTCCCCAACAAACAGGAGAGTTTTTTTACGGAAGCAGATAGCCGAGAAGCCATACTTCGATTGATTCCCTGAAGTCTTGGTTCCGCTCCAGAGTTGGGTGGATGGTGAAGGCGTGCATGTTGAATCACGCCTCTAGGAAGTTGAAAGCCCTGGCTGGTTGGCAACCTTCACGAATGCGAATTGTGTGACACTCACCATTTGGCCGATAGACATTAAAATGCACTCGCCATTGTCCATTACGTCCTCGCCATATAGGAACAATTTTAGCAGTTGTGCTACTACTTAATGCTTAAATATTGTTTGCATTAATCTAGCTCTCCAATCAACTAAAGGGGCTAGCGACATTGTTGCACACTTGGTTGGAGAGCCCTTGTAATCAACCTTCACGAATGTGAATTGTGTCGCACTCGCCACTTGGCCGGTAGACATCAAAATGCACTCGCCATTGCCCATTACCTCCTCGCCATGTAGAAACAATTTTAGCAGTTATGCTGCTACTTAATGCTAAAAATGTTTTTGCATTAATCTAACTCTTCAATCAGCTAAGTTTCTGGCAACAGTATTGCACACTTGGTTGGAGAGCCCTTCTAATTCTGCACACAACGCCGCAAACCGCTCGTTTCTATCTAAAACGGTTCCCGAGATATGACAATTTCAGCACCGGGTTTTGTTAATCAATCGCCATTTTGGCGAGTAGCTCCAAAAACCAAGTCGCCAACTGCTGGATTTTCCTCGCCATTTGGCGAGTGGCGCTTGTAATTCTGCACGTAACGCCCGAGATATGAAAATTTAAGCATTAGAGTTTGTTAATCAGTCGCCATTTTGGCGAGTAGCTCTAAAAACCAAGTCTTCAACTGCTGAAGTTTCCTCGCCGTTTGGCGAGTGGCGACCGACATTGGTGAAGGTTGTTGGTTGGAGACGAGATGTTGTCCCATTCACTTCGATTCTCAGTCTTTTGAACAGGTTGCTTCAGCGTGACAACACAGTTCCTTCTTGAAGTGGTTGCAGAGAAACCAGTCATGCAAGTATGTGTGTGGCTTCATGTTACCACAGTGCAGGTTTCCTCGGAACTATCTTCATGACAGATGTGAAGATATGAGCGCTCCAACAAGACGACCTTGAAATGAAGGGCTTTCTCATTTACCACCAACCGGATGAAATTGAAGGCAACGGGTGAAGTACGACGTGGAGGTATACATATTTCATCCGGGTCGATCAAAGTTTTCCATTCCCCTTCTTGGAGCGATGTCCTGGTGAATTCTAGGGCTTCCATCTGGATACGTTACTTCAGTATGAACGTGTTCAATTTGCAAAGGTTGAAGATCAGTTGCGAGCCGCCCGATTTCTTCGCGATCACCCTGGCTGAAGAGAAGAACCCGAGTGAATTCGGAAGTGAAGGAATGGGTGGTCTACAACCATCCCTGTCCACTGAGAGCAAGAGAGAATCTTTTGAGACTGTGATGCCAGAGTCAGCCCACTATCTGACATTGAAGGGAGGCAGACAAGGTCGGTTTGCAGTCACTGACATCCCATACCACAGCCTCCTGCCACGGTTGCCGAAGATTCTTGGTCCCCATTCGGGTGACATCCTCTTCCATTTTGGAACCCTTGTTGCCGAATCCTCCTCCTCCTCGGCAGGATCCCTGCATGTGGTGGGAATCCTTAAAGAGAATATTAGCGAATGATTTCCCTATGTATGCTGTTTTCCTGGAGCAGTCCTTCTTTGGAGCTTTGGTGCCATCTCCAGCAGTGTTCCATTGAATAGTTGGTCAACTTCATAAAAAGGAAGGCGTCGAAGATCCTTCATAATCCCGAGGCTCCTGCCAGGTACGCATCCCTCCTGTAGAGCACGGAATTTGCGACGGCGCAGGTAACCCAGGTGATGCCGTCCTTATGAAATGTGGAAGCTTGCTTCGTGCCATAAGTAGAGGTATTCCACTTGTATTTTCACAGGTGTCTTCAGAAAAGACTTCAGCACAGCTGTGGAGGCAGAGTACACCAGGTCAGAGTGTGAGAACGCTCCGAGTCTCAGGCGCTGTAATCTTTCATTAATTTCACATTGCCTAGTTTTGGCTGATACAAGCAGGAGTCATAGTCCATTGTTACGTGCTCGAAGAACTTTGGATTCCTTGTAGGCTTTGTAGGGCTTGGTCTTCAGGGCCTTGAAGTAGGTGGGGCCAAAGAAAAACTTCTTTTTGCTTCCGTCGCGTCTCAGGAATGGAGTGTACGCCTTGAGGGTCTTTCCACTTTTGCGAAGTGTTCCTCCCCTTTCGAAAAGGGCCCTGAATAAAGTAGCCGACTAAGTGCGCTAGGAGCCGTCGCTCAGCCTCCTGGTTGGTGAATGTGGCCCGTGGCGGGTCCTTGTCGTCGTCATAGTTCGATGGTGGACGTTCTTTGCCGAATTTCCAAGGCAGGTAAAAAAGGGTGAATTGCACCATCTTTTCGAGTAGTTGTTTCTTCGAGTTTGGTGGCTCCATCCTAACTGTTGGAGGAGTGGTTTCCATCCGAGTCGAAGTCTTCTCCCGAATCATACTTTTATGGGATTCGACGTCTTCGGTATGATCATTGAGTGTCGCCATATTTGATTTCCGTCCCCGTTGCCATGGTAACCTTGCCGATCCTGTTGTCTTGGGGATCTGCTCCTGGTTCTGCGTTGAAGTTCTCGCTTAGGCAAGAGCTCATGATCTCTCGTCCGTTCTGGACACCCGAGACCCAACTGGAGACTGAGGACTGTTGGGGGACTGATGGCTTGAACGTTGCATGCCACGTGTGACTGATAACTGGTGGGTGACCGATGGTTTTTTATGGACAACCAATGACCGGGGAAGCCGCTGACTTTGAAGCGACGAGCGATCATGGGGCGATCAACTCCATCTAGGCTACAGTTAAATGCCCTAGAGTGTAATTGTTTTATTTTGTCTCCTCCCTTTATTTATTTTTTTGGTTTTTGAAAACACTAACCGTAAACAAACAAAAAAATTAAACAAGAGTAAAATTTTGAAATAGCTTAGGCCCTAATCAGCAGGCCTATCTACAACTAGACCTAGATGACAAAAACTTGCCCCACCTTGGGCAGAGAAATTTATTTTTTAATAAAAAAAATTTCTTGCATCAACAAAAACAATGCTTGGGTGGGAAAGCTAAGCAAATTTTTTTTATTTTCATTGCCCTTAGATTAAACTACAAGATTTTTTTATACGAAATATTCTACAACATGTTTGTTAGCTCCTAAAGGTCGTTTAAATAGGCTATTCTTCAAGTGGATGTCAAAGAAAAGAGCTCTCTTCTCTCGAAGCCATTTCTCGATGAACAAGTCTTTATGGCAGGAAAAACCAATTTAATTGAATCCAGTCTTGGCACGAACTCCCCTCTCTTGCTCAAGACATGTGTCAGCACAACAAATGGAATTTTAAGTAGCCTACCCACCGGAAGGGTGGGGATGTGACATCCCACCCAAACAATGGTGAATTTTTGACAAAGGAGTAATTTTCGTTGCAGAGAAAAATTTGGGGACATTTTTTAATTATTTATTTATTTTTTTGGTGGGGTGTCATATTTCTGTGCCGTAGGGTTTTCAAGTTTTTTGGGGGAGAATTTATCTCAGGGTTGTTGTGGCTTTCCCCAAACAAAAAAAA
>JAHWFP010186519.1:90150-103763 GCA_023313725.1 Lithobius niger | reverse complement strand
TAAAGGGTTAAAATACTGGTATAACAAAAGGGATAATGACAAAGTGTGACTTACCGCTATGACCATGACAATAAATTTAGATAGGGCGTCATCCATCATTTTTATTTGACACTCCGAATTAGGTTCGAATTCCCTGATAAATAAATAGTAGGATATTAGTTCTTATAAAAACGTACGAATTTATAGTCCAGACAACGAAATCTTCTTTTTTGTTTTGGGACAGCTCTTATTTCTACTGAGAAAGAGGTGCAAACGCGCACTGGTGCGCCATTTTATCGACCCAGCGAGCAAACAAGCGAAGTTTAATACTTCGTTGATGATTTTATGACTTTCATGAGTCTGTCTGTCTCTGAGATGGCGACCTTTGCAGTTTTTATTTATTACTCTAACTAAATCTATGTTTTAACTCAATTTCTTAAATAACTGTTTTAAAATAAACAGTGCTCTTTCAACACATTTACATCATTAAAATCATACGATATGTGTACATGTTTGCACCCCTGACTCTTCAGGGCTTAATACACCTATGAAGATAATGGTAGCATCAAGGGAAAGGTGATTAATTACGCTTTGGATGGGCCTACATTCACCTGCGTAAAGTGATTTTTTTAACCGCAAATACGCAAAAAAATGTTCTGAAAACTGTTTGTGACTTCAAAGTTCGATCAAACATTTACTTTTCAGGCAAACTTATCAAAGAGAAACTTGGCTGGAAAAAAAATAAAAGAACATCATAATTTGTGCCATAATAGTATCAGTAAAACGCATATAGATCACAAAATTAGTTGGCTTAAACTGGTTGGACGCAGGACAAACAAACCTGTATAGTTGTTAAAAGGTTGTCGAACATTCACGGTTTGGAAAGCAAGGTGTATGAATGGAGCAGAGCCAGCGATTTCAATAAATAGTAAACCTTTACAAAGTGTGCCTCGCTTGGCTCGGTCAATTTTTCAGTTGGTACTACTATTACCTTCATAACAAATCATTATGATTGGAATGACTCAGACGAAATGCAGCCGTGCTGAGGAATGTGATGAACGAACTGTTTGCAACAATTCCAATTTAGCTTGTGTCGAAATAATCAGTACATCGATTTTGTGGTACTCTTGAGATAAAAAAAATTATATGAAGCATGGATCGAACTAGTTGAGT
Source organism: Lithobius niger (assembly GCA_023313725.1). Classification (NCBI taxonomy): domain Eukaryota; kingdom Metazoa; phylum Arthropoda; class Chilopoda; order Lithobiomorpha; family Lithobiidae; genus Lithobius; species Lithobius niger. The sequence continues at coordinate 102,611 of JAHWFP010186519.1, read as the reverse complement.
GAGCGAAGCGAACGATATGGCTAACGATTAAAAAAATCGTAATGGTATAATTATGAGGCGCTCAGTTTATAAGACCAAACGCTCAAGAAAACAGGATGAAAAGACGTTCTTCATTCGTCAGAATTTAGAAAACCAAGTAGCTGGATTGTATCTGAATGAATTTAATGACCGCAACGTTAATATGGTCTTCTAATATGGCAAGATTAAAAAAAAAAACAACATTAGTTCACTGTATTCTATTCTACTTCTTCTTGTTTATTCTCGGACGTTAGTTACGAAATTTTCTAGGAAGGTGACATTGGTTTCGATGTTTCCATTTGCGGTAATACAAGTTCCCAACGAATGTAACATTGTAAAGACTTTAGACCTAATTATTAAGATAGCTACTTGCGAAATAACGATGGGCTTTTTTTTCCATACAAGCACGAGTGAGTTTAAGGTAGCAAAACTTCAACTTATCAAGAGGTTTAACACCCACCAACCTTAGGAGGGGTATTTAACCGGAGTGTATTGCGAGAACTAACCATTCAGTTTATTAAAAAGTTAGTTACAAATATTTATGAGCGTATTTCAATATTTCTACATTCCACAGTCATGTTGTTATACTTGTTTTAAAGCAATATCCCGTCTGCCTTATAACTTTCAACCTGCCTGCCAAACAGCCACGCGCTGATCGCATCCGCCATGTTACCATAGCCAAGGTCAACTGATATAGTAGCTGCGTTCCTCGTAACGAAAAACACAGCTACTGTCTCAGTTGGCATTACGCGTAATAGACGAACTAGCATGAACTTATTAATTGTGTCGTCACAAACCGGTATGATTTTCGTATTTTAAAATTGCACTTTATAATTTTTTAGGTTAGTATCTTATAATTTTTCTTCGGCGATCTATTGCCATAAATAATTACAATTTTTACCGCATTAGTCGTTTAGATTTTTAACCTCATGGTAATTATTAGCAAATTAGAACATTCACACACTGAGATGAAACGTCATGGTTATTATAAGCGCAAACAGACTCATTTACGTGCGTCCCGCAGTAAATAAAGTTCCACAATGTCAACAGAAAATCTCCTAGACGCCACATTTTAAACGGATTTTTAGATAAGGATTGACTAACGGTAAGTAAATAAAACTTTGGGACTGTACTTGATGTGAAGGATCGAGAAAAATGGCGCAGGGAGGAACGTCCTTTTAAATTATTAGCTGGTTTGTTAGTTTGTGGTTTATGAGATGTAGCCTATCACTTTAGTTTTGTTTCACTTTTGTTTTGCTAATATGCTTCTTTCTGCACACTCCTCAGTTTATGTTCTATAGAAGCAATCAGATACTTTCACTGGAACTGAAGTTCTACACATTCTGGAGAGATTTTAACTATTTTTAACTGTTATATACCGGTTTTAAATTTGTTTGTGTTTGTCTGATGGCAACTCTGTGAGCTGGCAAGCTGCATTTCACAGTCGAAGAAAGGCAACTGCAGCCATCTTTGGTGTTGCTTGGTGTCTTGGTTTGGTTACTATAGAAACCCACAACACCTCTTGCTCAAATAGGGTTAATATAACTGAAAATGCGCTGTAGAAGTACACTACACACTTCTTGGGACAATAATTATTATGACGTAATGCATTATATAACGGAAGAAAAAACAAATCGGGCTAAATGTATAGTGCTTTCGCCATCTTGTTAGCAATCTTGAAGCTTGTTGATTTCTGTCATCACTAGTTAGCATCAGTTAAACCCAGAAGTTGTTATAACTATCAACGTCCCATCGAAAAAATCCAATGTAACCTGTAACCTAAACCAGCTCACAAGATTAATTTAGCTTTTCATTCTTTAATATGAGAATAATTAAGCCTTTTCAGGACGTTTTAGTATGCGATGCTGGTTTTGTGGATCTATAAGTAGTTTTCACCCCTGATTACCATTTTTGCATACAGACGGTTATCACTTATTAATTGCCTGCTTCAGATGACATTGGAGTGCTTATCACACTAATCTGACTGTGACTGGCTGAAATGAGACCAATATCTTTTTCCCACTGGCTAAAACAGCACAAGAGATACTCGTAGTAATTTATCAGCATTTTATAATGAAAAAAAATTATAATAATAATTCCGGCTGAATATACACAATTTGAAACTTTGTGTTTTAAGTGTGTTGCATAAAATATTCCTTCAGTGCTGCATAAGTCAATTTTATTTTTTTTTGAGACCGTTTTTTTTTTCGGGTAATCAGCTAATGTTGTATTAAAAGCTGTATGAATTGGTTTTTAGCTATTCTGCTTGTATTGAAGAGTTAAAGGAGCCTACTTCCGAATGACATACTACAGCATCTAGATCCGTCTACCGTTATTTAGTTCCTTGTAGCGCTTGATTTCAACAAGCGAAGGAATGCACAAAGTAATTTCTTTTTACACACTCAGCAAACAAGCCACGTGCCTCTTTAATTATTGGGTGTAAAGTTGGTGCGTCCACGTGTACCAGGGAGCAAGCGGTCAAGGTTAACGATATCATTGTCACTAGATGGCGCCCATCTAGCAGTTCAAAATCTGCATTTCAAAACGGTCGATAGCTGGAAAAAAGCGCCCGTGATGCCGTTAGGCTTAATTTTACCTCTTGTTCCCTGTTGCACGTGGATGCTCCAACTTTACACTCAATAATTAAAGAGGTTGTTTGTTTCATAAAAACAAATTTATTTCTGTGTTCCTTCGCTTGTTGAGAGTAAGGGCTGGACAGAACTAGATAGTGGTAAGTGGCTAGAGATGCTGCAGACTGTCATATGGTGGATATCCCCGTTTAATGTAGCTAATACTTAAAGGAAAATCGCCGGATTTGTTATTTAAATAGTATAAACCATGGTTGACGGTTTATAGTACTGACCAGACCTTGAGAGCAAAATAGCATACGAAACTAGGTTATGGAATATGGACACTAAGAATGGCGATTTGCGGTTGATTCACCTGTTGCCATTGCCTGTCACTCGAGGGCGCTGACTCAGACTAAAAACGAACGGAAAGTAATTATACACATTTGACTTTAAAACTTCGTATCTGACTTGACAGTATGACTTTAAACGTGATTTAAAATAAATGGTTTTAAAGCTAAGAAAAATTCATCACGTAAAGCTACATAAAATCAAACTTATTTTTTTTTTTTTAGAATACTGTGCCACTAGTTGTCTATTATGTTGCTACGTCCCTCAAAAAACAGGGACCTTCCGGCTGACTGTACCTTCGCACATATCTCCGTCGCTCAGCAATGCATTCGATAACGTTGCTTCCTGGCGGCCTATGCTATACATAAACTTACTGCCGGTACTATACAGCAGTGACATTTGCCGCCATATTGGAACCAGTATGGGTTTTGGAGGGCATAACTTACAAGGTGCACTACATAAAAATGGAGGGAAAAACAACGGAAGAGCAGATTTCTTAGGCTTAAAATAACGTTGTTTTCTCCAACAACAAAAATCGTTCTTTTTAGGTCTAAGAAAACACTCTTCACAGCATCGGCTTCAGTATGACGCCCTTCTGTTTCTCTCTGCAGTGCCCCTTGCAGCTAACCCATTAAGGCTGCAGCATAGAGTTATACACAATAATACTACGTCGTGTCACTGCTCCATACACTTACTGCCTATGCTATACACTTACTCCTCATTGTAATCATCCCCAGCATCACCACCATAAAAAGAAGTCGCCGTAACATTTGATATGACAGAAGCCATTGTATTGTAAACTCCTAAATTCTGTCGCAGTCCCATTTTTCTTTTAGTTCGAACAGCAGGATTGAATATTCAAACACAAAGAATGCTTATCGCCAGATTAAACACGACGCTGTATATTCCAAGAGTGGACGCCATAAAATTCTTTCGTTGCGGTTGACTTTATCTTCATGGTTCACTTCAAAATAATCGAAATCTCCTAAAAAAGAACAATTGTTGAAGAATAAATACATGATTACAAAATTGGTGTAAAGTTAATACGGTGAATTACAGTAAAAAAACAAAAAAACAATAGTAAACGAAACAATGCACAATGATAGAAAACTATGTAAACTACAAAATGAATCGGTAAGGCTTAAACACAAAAATGTTATTTTATTTATAGAAACTTTATTTCTCCTCAGTTCAAACAAATGAAATTAAAGGGTTTTATATTATAAATAAAAAAGGGCTAAAAGGGAAAAAGAAGAACTGTTTGCCCACCAGTTTTGCTTACATATTTCAATTTCTTTAAACTAGCCGCACCCTGGCATAGCATATGCCGGTTTAGCAGGTTTCCCAGGTTTCCCCACCCCCCATTCCCCATTTCCCCATCCCACCCCTGCGGCCCCTCGGTACTCCCAGTCCCACCCTCGCACCCTATGCCTGCCTGCATTTGCTCCACGCATGATGCGTTTGCTGTGTGCAGCATCCCAACTTAAGCGTATTATACAGGGTTTCCCAAAAGTCCGAGAACACCCTCACAACGTTTTAAGGGATTTAAAGAAAATAGTGAAACTCTGGCAATGTAAGTTTGGTTAAAGGATCTATCTTCTCGTACAACCGGCATTACGCCAGTCCCCCTCGGGTACCATTACTCAGTGTTCCCGTTCCGGGGGGGGGGCGGGGGGGGGGGCACTGAGTCCCACACTCTGGGCTTCAAACCGCAAAAGACGTTGTAGGTGTGATCGAACTAAATTGAACGAAGCATTTTGCTGCCACCTATACGTCCCTTTACGACGACTTTAGCCTGAGTAAGACATAGGGATGGAGAGAAAATTCCTAATGTTTGACCGGGTGTCATTTTGGATGGGCTTAACGTATCGAAGCTATCGTTTCGGTAATTTACTCTGCTAATGAAGACCTTTCAAATAAGGTATTCCTTTACCCCCCAGTCCATTGAACATTTCTGAGTTGGGGCCCCTGGGGCCACTCCAAGGGGGGCTGGCCGTAATGCCGGTTGTACGAAAAGATAGATCCTTTAACCAAACTTACATTGCCAGACTTTCACTATTTTCTTTCAACCCCTTAAAAAGGTTGTGAGGGTGTTCTCGGAATTTTGAGACACCCCGTATATTAGTGTTAAGAAACGCTAAGCATATAAAACATGGATGTGAGCCTTAAAAAACTTAAAGCTCTAAAGGATCAGATAATTATAAGAAAAATACATGTAAGCCACCACCGTCGCACTAATACTTGTAAAATATCTCCAGCCTCCCAAATAAGATGGAGCTTCTTTTGAGCTTTCTTTAGAGCTTTAAGTTTTTTAAGGCTTACATCCGTATTTTACACGCTTACGCATTTTTTAATACCAATATCTGTTATTTTTTTCTTGTCCCAGCAAGAATAACAACACAAAGAATATAAGATTCTTAGCTTTTTAATACTCAATTTTAAACTACAAAAATTAAAAATCGGTTCGCTGTTTCGATCTCTACGTGAGAGCAAAATTCCGCAAGAAGAAGAAGAATAACAACAAGAATATTGTAGTTACATTAAAATAGCGTTCAAAAGGCCCTAGGCCTTCTTCACACCTACGTACTCTTTAAACTATAAAGCTTGAGCATCGGTTCAATGGTTTAATTTAATGGTACCGATGTTATGGGCTAGAATTTGAGCTAATCATGCAGATCGAGCTAAGAGCCATGAAATTTGGTGCACAAATAGAGCTACTTTGCTCTGGAACCCCCTATGGAAGCTATGGAACCCCCTCGAGATGGAACCCCCCTTAGCTATGGAACCCCTTCGAGATAACCCCCAAAGGCCCCTTCCTGCGCCCACACTTACCCGTATGAGGATAGTGACTGACAAATTCTTGCTGATCATGCTAAAACATGAATTGGTACACAAGTCATTCTTAGCAGTACAAATCGAACTAGAATTTGTTGGTCATCAGCCTCATGGAGGGGACTCAGAAAGGTACTAGGGGGGGCCTTGCGGGTTTCTAAAGGGGTTCCATTATGCAGTTTGATTTCTACTGCTACAATACATGCTTACAGTACATTCAGAAAGAATTTGTTGGTCTGTGATGTTTCATGGGGGTGCACAGGGGGCCGGGGGGGGGGGGGGAGATGAGGCTTAATGGCGCGTCGACAGCTTGGTCATTAGCGCCAACCTCAGTCACAGTGCAGTGCAGTGCAGTGGCGAGGGTGCTGAGTAGGCATTGGTGTTATTTCATGGGGATCCAAGGCTGGTTTCATTTCTACTACTAAGAATGACTCTTGTACCACTCTTGTACACGATCAACTAGAATTTGTGAGGTTCTGCCTCATGAGCGGGAATGGGGGGGGGGGGGAGTGCTAAGGCCCTTGGGAGGGGATTTCATGGGAGTTCCATAGCCAGTTCGATTTTAGCACTATCTGTAAGAATTTGTTATTCAGGCCTCAAGGAGGTGGCATAGGGGGCCCTCAGAGTGTATCTCGAGGGAGTTTCATAGCTAGTTCGATTTTGCTTCTATGAATGGCTTGTGTACCAAATTTCATGCTTTTAGCATAATCGGCAACATGGCTGGTTTGAAGTGTACGGCTGTGAATGACTCGTGTGCCACAATTCAAGCTTTTAGCTTGATCTGCAATAATTTGTTGATCAAGCCTCATAGATGGGGGAAGAGTTGGTGCCAGCGGGGAGGGGGAGAGCCATGGGGGATATTTCGTGGGGGCTACCAAGGCTGTTTCGATGTGGTTGCTAAGAAAGACTTGTGTGCAACAGTTCAAGCTTTTAGGTCAATCAGCAAGACTTTGTGGGTCATCAGGCTAAAGGAGGCTGGGTGTGTGAGGGCACAATGGGGACGTACCTAAGGTGGTGTCTGAAGGTGTTTCCATAGCTTGATCGATTTGTACTGCTAAGAATTACTTGTGTACCAACTTTCATGCTTTTAGCTCGATGTGCATTATTTTGTTGCTTAACAGCGACAACAACAACAACAACAACAGCAAGAAACGGCCATGCTGTGGAGGCCAAACGGATCAGTTGTTGTCAATCAAATTTTTAACGCAATGAAGTGGCGTGTAAGGGTCGTTGCGGAGGGGTCATTGACCCTGTACTTTTTGAAAATGCACTATTGTAAAAAAATAAAATAGCGTTTTTGTGCCGACATTTGTGATGCGACTGTTCATGAGAAACGGCCTAGAGGCCTATAAAAGGCCTAAAAACGCTGACACTGATGATTATTCATTTTGCGTTTTTAAAAGTTCTTTCTTTGAAAACGCTGTTAATTGCAATTGAGGCGCGAAAATTTGGTGTACTCTTTTATGTTTCGTTGAGCACAAATTGTGCGACTATAACTTGGTATCGGCATGTGAACTTTTTCTCATTAAGAATGAATTCGCTTTTGAAAACAGATTCAAAACAGTTCGGTTTGTAGATTCAAAAGTTACCAAGCTCGGAACCCAGCGACAGGATATCTTATAAGGCTCTACTCGTTCTTAACGTAACTCAACATATACCCAAGTAATTTTACTTACAAGAAAACGGACGTAAAGGAAACACGTGCCTGGCCTGGGCTAGGAAAAAAACTGGCGTTTCTCTTATGTTTACTTCGTATCTCTCGACGATTTTACACCTGAATACAAAAGATAAGATTGCTATTGCTTAGACACGCGATAACAAAGATAAAAGGGCGTAGACAAAAACAGGACTCGTTTCCGAATCGACTGGCCTTTGCATTCTCGCAGCTAGAAGCTGGAAATGATATGTTATTACAACATGGCGGTGGTTTTAGCTCTGCCGGCTCGCACCGAGAACAATCAATAGAGCAGTGACACGACGTAGTATTATTGTATATAACTCCATGCTGGAGACTTAATGGGTTAGCTGCAAGGGGCACTGCAGACAGAAACAGAAGGGCGTCATACTGAAGCCGATGCTGTGAAGAGTGATTTCTTAGACCTAAAACGCGCGGTTTTTGTTGTTGGAAAAAACAACTTTATTTTAAGCCTAAGAAATCCGCTCTTCCGTTGTTTTTTCCTCCATTTTTACGTAGTGCACCTTGTAGTTATGCCCTCCAAAACCCATACTGGTGCCAATACTGGTGCGGCAAATGTCACTGCTCTATAATGTGAGCTCAGAAGTGACTAGAAAAATTGTTTCGTCAGGAAGAATTCTTTATCTAATTATCACGGATTTAAGACTCCATTCATTGACGCAAATGATGTTGATTTAGCTACTTCAGGTCCCCTCGTTACCCTGGCAACGACACCTTTGTCATCGCGATTAAATTCTAGCTGCGAGAATGCAAAGTCGATTAGTGGCGTAAACGCTACACGAGGTATGTCAAGTGACTTTAATTATTTTTTTTTTTGAAAGCCAGAAAAAGGTCCATTTCGTTGAGTTTTTCACTGAACAATATGAAAGATAACGTAAGAAGCCGTACAAGGCTGAAGATAACACAAATAGATAACGCAAGCAGACATAAGTAGACATAAGATGATTATAAAATCCGCTATTACACCAGGCGGAAGATTCCACTTACTCGGCCGAGCGAGAGTGCATTAGTTTATTTCATGTATTCTCATGGCTATCGTCTACATAGCATTTCCTGAATATGCAGCAGTAGAACAGCGAAGCGAACACCCAGAGCACGCAAAAAAAAAAACCAATGTCGTTCTTTACGAGAGCATCGTGATAGCACTGCCACCACGCGTGCGATTTGGTGTAGAAACGATAAAAGAAACGGCCACGTGATTTCAAAAATGTGAGATTGGCAGTGTTTTTATTTCACCATTCGGCACGACTTATTCATCACACTAAAAGAACTTTCCCTACGGTATATTATAGCAAATGGTTTTGTTTTGATCATAGTAGTCGAGGCCACTACCCTTTTATAGATTGCGTTCCTTTACCGACGTTGACGAAAATTGGCTACTGAAAAATAGCTGAAAACCCGTATATCTCCGAAAATAGTTGAGGTAGGAATTTCATCTTCGAACTCATTCCTTTCACGCACTGAAGATCCCTTGTCATGAGATCTCAACCATGTCAGAACAAAATTACAAACGTTACCTTTCCAAACAGACAACCACACTAAGTCGGACAAAATCCAATTTCGGTAGACTATTTGTACCTTTGTTTCGGCAGGTACGTCCTACTACCTGGGTGCAGCTTAAAATAGCACCTTTTTCACCACCAGTAGTAAGTGCTACTTGACCGCTTATACACCAGCAGAACCCATCCTCGTTTTCTGCTGATATTTTGTATAATAACATCACAATTTACAAACACTTACGTAAATGGCCTACAGTTTTTGCCCTACCGTCTATTGGAATAATTACTTTGAACTTTTATCACATTTGTTTTTGAACGTTTCAAAGTCAGGATCATAATCAATAAACAATAATAATTTAGAATGCGATGTGTTACATCTCCATCAGTGGTGTATCCAGGAGTTTTTTTGCGAGGTTGAAGACTGAAGAGCAAAAAAGAGAAAAAAATTACCATTCGAAACGAGCTGGATAACTTAGCGAGGAGTTCAAGGAGGGAGGAGGGAGGGACTGCTTTGTGCAATGGCCGATATTAGGGGAGGGGGGGGGGCGCGCAGAAGGGGGCAACAGGGCCCTTAGGGTTCCGTATTGCTCCTCGATTTATTTATAATGTGCTTCAAGCACAAGGGTAAGGCTTAAAATGACGTCATGGAAAGGAAGAATAACTTGTTACGTAAAGGGCCAACGAAAGAGACAGTCTGCATTAAAGACTGGCCTTGTGAGGATACAAGATACACTAATCTGAGAGAGTAAGAAAGGACAACTGCCCCGACTGGAACGCGAAGGATTTCCCTCCGACCTCACCTAATTTGGAGACACTAAAATCTTAAAAAGAATACACAAATTTGACTCTTCCCGTTACAGCGCACTGGAGCCTCACGGCCGAAATTGAGGGTTTGAGCGGACAATCCAAAAGTCACTGTCGTGAAAATGCGTCCCAGCCTTTGGGGCGAAATGCAAGAAAGCCAAAAAAAAAAAAAAAGATCCTGAAAGGTGACGTTACCACCATTTTAGTTAGCACCTTCCATACCCTTCTTGCTTGTGTACACGTTATCAGGCGAACTCCCGTGACCACGCTGGGAGGCAATGTGCAGGAATGAACCGTTGGATTTGTAAACAGAGTTGCCGACTGAGCTTATCCCGGTACAACAACAACAGAACAGGGGTTGGAGGAACCCAACACTGGAAAAAGATTGTCCGCTTCTTCCCACCACAAAATCAAAGATCCATCCCTAGAATTAGGTTCTTCACTTCCCTGTAAAATATCTCCATTCCAGCAATTTTAGTGAATTTGTGAAGTTAAAAACTGCAGTTTTCGGAATTTGTTCAACTGCCATACATGCCTTATGTGCCTCCTTTTGAGAAATGTACTAGCGTGTGTCTAGATAAGTGCGTAGGCTAAGTGCCTAACCATTCTTAGGGCTCGTTTACGCAGCGACAGTTTTCTCACTCACTAGGTTTTACTTGATCAATACTAAATCTTATGGATGCTTCTCGCCTTTACCGGAGTATGCGGCTTTCAAGTTCTGTATGCGTATTAGTAACCACGGCAACGACGCAGACGCAAATCTTCTCCTCGTGCCTCGTGACACGGCGTACGATGCTTGCAACATTCGAGCGTCGATTAATGACAACAAGAAAACAATTTTTAATGCAGTACAAGACGACGAACTGTTTTTTGTAGGCCGGCATTCGATGGTTTGTCTTCGATTCGATAGCCACGCCATGTTGGATTTTGAATTCTCGCTGCGAGAAGCTATTTATTCTACTGTCGTTTTATCATTGCTAGAAGCTGTTCTTTGCATGAGAATAGCAAATTTTGGCAATAGCGTGAAATGACAACAATCTTGTAGCAATGTTTAAAATTACTGTAGCTCTTTGTTCTTTATCTTTGTTGTTATTTATAATACATACAATTTGTTATCTATTACCGCATTCATTTAGTAGCAACGGGAAACTAATCATAAATAAATAACGGTTGACTAGCAAATACCTTTCGGCGAGCGAGAAGGCCTTTTTGCGTAAACGCGCCCTTAGTTCGTACTTAATAATTATTTCATTTTTTCATTGTTTAAACATGACACCTTCCATGACCCGGAGTGGTTAACGCTTGTTAAACCCTTTGAACCCTTCAATAAATATTGTATTTTCCAACCATTAAGTATTTGTGTTTGCTTATTTACGGGCCTTTAACCGATACTGGTTATTACCACCACCGAGAAATCCAATGTTTACAATAAAATACCACTACGTCCATGCTTTTTAAATACTGTAATCCGGCAAACATAAATTCACATAGAACTTCAGGCCGTTTGCTGAATAAACCTACTTTTATAAATTCCTCCATGGACAAGCTCGGCCCTAGAAATTCCTAACGGACACTAAAGCGAACCAACTATAACATAGACGTAACTGAGTGAAATTACGGTACCTGGACTGTACTTAAGTTTGCTCAAAGATGTAAAATTCTTCACACTTTCGTAGTAGTACGGACGGAGTACATTGATGTCGACTTAAACACAAGCACGTGCCTTATTCCAATATTTAAAAAAAGACTGGAAACCGTTTATATCCGGTCCAAAAGCTGCTCCTTTCTTACGTTTATCTGATACAAAACGTCACTATCGATAAAGCAGTGTTCGTATAACTTAAATCCTGAAATACAAAGAAGCCAAAAAAAAAAAAAAAAAAGAGCCACGATAATCTGTACTGATTATCGATAGACTACGCCTTGATAGTGTGCGTCACAAGATAGTCGAACGAAAAACCATGATTCAGCTAAATTTATGACAGGTCGTATAAAATGTACAAAAAAAAAAAAGGTTTGTACTGGAAAACGTTTGTCATACGATATTTTTTTCACGGATTTTTATTGCGATTTGTGTTAGTAAGTTGAGAGTCGTTATAAATTTCCAATTTATAGCAATGCGTTAAAGTACTTCCATCAGGGGTCAGCAACGTGATTCTTGAACTGGAGCCGGGAAGCAGGAACCGCAGCTTCTATATTCCAATCGACCGTGTGGCAAAGAGATGGAATGCAAAAGAGAGAAATTAATGATTACTACCCTTCCGTTCGTAAGCCAGCCAGCCAGCTAACCAAATAAGACTTTGCTAACTCCGCTCCTGTTATCTAGCTAAATCAGCAATGTAACTCGTTGTCGCTCGCACGCAGCATGGATATAGAGTGCTATCCATATAATGAAAGGAGCGAAACCAACGTGAAGTCATATTGTAGAACGATCCGTTTTTATTTATAGTGACTACTAGCTGTACCCCCGGTCTAGTTGGTTCCCGCGCGCCTGAGCAAAATATATTGCTGGGTAGCATGAAATGAAAGTGGTTTACCCCCCCCCCTCATCGTATTCTCCTCTGAACTCCCGTGGCCGCCCCCCCATTTCTATTTCTACTCATGATTTCTACTCCCCTGGTAACCCTTTCCCCTCCCGCATTCCCCCATTGCGTGGTCTGAATATCCCCCATTGCGTGGTCTGAATATCCCCCA
>JAHWFP010186519.1:48314-88792 GCA_023313725.1 Lithobius niger | reverse complement strand
AGGGGGGGGGGGGGTGATTTGTTTCTCTTGGGAGCTACATGCGCTGGCGAGGTGAGGGAACTTCGTAGGGCAACATTAAAAAAAAACTCCTTTAGGAATAACTAATGCACAGCCTCACAGATGAGGGGGGACCGTCCCCTTTTCTAGGAATCCAGGGGGGGACGTGTCCCACCCGTCCCCCCCGGGATCGACGCCTATGCAATTCGGATTTGTTCCAGGTCGTTCTATAGTATTACTACTTCTGTCCGTTCTAGATGACTGGACGAGCTACTGTGATGATCATGGTTGATGCCACAGTTATTGATGTTACAAAAGCCTATCAGTCTATTTTACATCATAAATTGTTAGCTGAACTTTAAAGTATTGGGCTGCAAAGGAAGCCTACTGAACTGGGTGTGCGATTTCGTATCGAATCATACCCAATTTGTTACTGTAAATACCACATACTCTGGCATTGAACATAACACTATTGATGTTCCCCAGGTAATATCCTGGGACCACTACTATTTGTTGTTTTGGGAATATCTGGAGTCATTTAATGCATATTCATTCCTGAAAAAGTTTACCGATGATGAAATGACACATACACCAGCATTTGATGAAGCTTCTCATGGAAATAATTGCTGCGACCGCTACTCTTCTCTGTGGTTGTTGGACTGGCAGTTGCCGATTGCAATGGGAAATGCAATGTATTTTATATTGGTAGAAAATGACAGGTGTACGAGTACTCCCTATCACCAGATTCAAAGTTATCACACTGTAATGTCATAAAAAGTCTTCACTTTTGGCTTACCTCTGATTTAAAATCTACAACACACTGTGTCAATGTTACAAATACTGCAAACCTGCTTTTTGTTCTAATAAGGTAGATATTTACTGCAGGTCATGTTGACAGTTGGGTCTGGTCTTTTAAAGTCTATGTAAGGCCTTTCCTCGAATACACATTCTATGTTTGATCACCATGCTTGCTTAGTGACATTGATCATATTAAAAATATCCTGTGGTGGAGATTTACGAAGTAGCTGTATGAACAATGTAAAAAATCTTATGCCGATAGGCTCTTATTTCTTAAACTTGATTCTCTTGAGTTTAGAGTGGCTCAAAGCACGCCTTTACCTTGCCGATTCTTTGCTCTAAGGTTTTGTGAATCTGGATTCATCCCGAATTTTTTAGTTGCATACTGACGATCGTATATGTGCTCATGATCTTAACCTTCGGGTCGACTCGTTTCACACTGATTGCCCTAAATTCACTTCCTCAAACCGATTCTTGAACATTTGGGTTATTGATCATGCCAATGCCGGGGTTGTTTAAGGTAGCACTACGACACTAACCTAAATAGATATTTGACCCAGCATTTTAAACTTATTAATATATTCATTGCTTTCATTCTTGCGCATGGTTAAACAATTTTCCTTTCATTGGTTTTTGCGTCGAAATGTCTGTATTGTGTTATTCATGTACCTAGAATTTGTTAAGACTACCGACAAGGATTACGGTCCGCGACTTTTTTTAAATTGGGGTTTTAATAATTTTAACTGGCCTTTCACCCTCACCCGTGTCTTTCTATGCAATGAAGTATTAGTCTTATTATCATTATTATTATAATAAAAGGTCAAAATCATGTCTTTGTGTGTTACTTATGTATCTAGAATTTGTGAAGTCAGCCGACAAGGATTACTGTATGCTACTTTTTTTTACTTGGGGTTTTCATATCCATAGCTGGCCTTTACCCTCATCTTTGTCTTTCCATGCAATAAAATATTGTTCTTATTATCATTATCATCCTTCAAAGTAAAAATGATAAGAACTGGAAGGCAGAATAAAAATTGGCTAAAAGAACCTAAGTGGCGAAATACATATAGAAAGAGATGTCTAGATTTTGTTGCACCAAATATTTTCAATCAGGAACCAAGTAATGTAAGGAACTTACATAAAATGTCTACATTAAAAAGAGAAACTAAAAGATGGCTTATAAATTATTAAAATAAAATATATAAACGCTGCTATCACCTTAGATGTTAATTAGAAATTTTTTAATGTGGTTGAAAATTGTTATGATTTAATGCCCATTAACTCACTGATTTTGTATTGTATACTGTACTTTATTAAAAATTATTACCATTTTAATGTACAGTCCCGTCCAAAAGTAAATGAACATGGCATTGTTGACGCAAATCCGTGCTGTAACAATGCAGAAAGCGAGCTGCTAGAGATGCTTGAAGGTCATTGTTGTCATTTTCCATTGTTAGAGAACGGTGTATGGAGCTCCAAGAATGTCAAAATATCGCTTCAGTAAAGAATAACAATTACTGACTGAAGAAGTAAAGTGATTTACATCTCATAGATTAATCTTTGAAATTCTTTAGAATTTATGTGTCAGGGCTGTTATCTCTTGTTGCAGTCTTTATTTTCATTTCGTATTAATTCACTGGAATTAAAAGAACAGATCACCAGCGTGTATCCCACCGTAAACAGCTACTGCAGCATTCTAGAAGGTTTTAGTGAATGAGCATAAACCTTCACACAACGGTAAAGGGGGGCGGGGGGGGGGGGGGGAAGAGGAAGCAGAAAAAATCAATATTTTGCAACATTTGTTTATATACTTTTACGCTAATGTTACAAAATTGAGTGTCACAGAAAAGCCAAGATGGAAGCGGCCACCTTTAAATAATCATAGGTGGTAATTTTCAGGATCCAAAACCCAATGCTGAGTGTGAAAAAATCCCCAATTTTCTTCAGTTTAGTCATGATACCACAAGTAGAGCTGCTACTTTTACAAGTGGCATTGCGATTGCCGCTTCATCAAAGGAAAATTAGGAATTTTTCGCATTTTTATTTTTAATTTGGAAATAGGGCTACTTTTTCGGACTAAGAATGTGATTTTGAATCCAGAAAATCATACCCCCTATTTTTTCCTATTTATTAATTTTTTTTTTATTTGAAGAAAAAAATCAGGCTGCACGTTTTTATGGTCCCACCCTATTGTGCTTGAATTAATTCTTATGTTAAACTGAAGGCGGAGCGGGGGAGGGGGTCCTTAGAAACCTTAGGCAGCTAAATTGTGTGCATAAATAAGTTCGGTAGATTTATGTTAACAATAAAACTGAACAATTTGGAGAAATTCGTTAATTCTTGTAAACAATTTGTTAGCTCTTCGTTAAAGAAACGAAATTAGTGGTTCACACTGTTTGGTCCACTGTGTTTCTTCGCTTGTTCTCGTTGCAGAGACTAGAAGGGCTTGTAAAACAGTAACATAATATTGGCACAGCTAATAATACTACTGTCAGGTTCACACGAGTCTTGCAGTTTAACCAAAGAACGGCTAGATAGAAAGCTCCCAGGCTTCAATTCATGACCATTGCAATCAGGTGGCGCAAGTCAGGCCAGGAGCCGTCAACTATCAGCTCAAGCGAGAGGTGAACGAAATTTGCAAAATTAGGTGGTTGTAAAAATTAACTGCTATATCGGATAGCAGGTAAAAATTGTTCTGCAAATTGCTAAGTAACTTGCTCGGTGGATTCGATAAGGGTGAAAATTGTATCGGGCTAAAAAAATATTGGTAACGTGTTTCCTGACAACTAGGCACTTAAATGTTCGTACTATAAACGGTGGGGAGTTTGTGTGCTAAGTTCGACTTGTTTTTCTTTAAGATTTGCATGTTTCTTTAGCAGTAGCCTGTCAAAGTAGTTATTACATTAGAATTTTCGAAATGGCGTTATTTCGTTGCTTTTCTAACTTTGTCTTAGAGGGAGTGTGGTGAGAAGTAGAACAAAGATGCTTCTCATCTTTTGTTGGCTACTGTGTGTCTGTCTGTCTGTATCCACGATAACTTTGGAACAAATTATCAGTTTCATTCCAAATTGTCACTATGTTTCTCTGAAACTCTGCAGATAAACAAAGAAGGTTTTTATTTGTCATTAGTAAACAAGAATATTTTAATGTTTATAAATTTTTTTATGTTGTCAGTGTTCCCACTGCTTAAAATTACTACTTTTAAAATTTTCAAGTACTACTTCATGTACGTCTAATAGGACAGAAAGCTAAATGGGCATAATAAATAGATACAGTTGAAAACTATTTTCGTTGTCTTTTGGACTTAAATGTTCATACTGCCTAAGTGAGCATTCAACCCCAGACCTTTGAAACCACTAGGTGAAGCCCTAACCTCAGCCTACAACTAAAAAACGGACACGTAAAACGACATTTAAAAGCACGTGTTTCATGACTGCAAACTAATAATAGCAGACAAATTCCACCAATACGCCAAACTTTTGAGTCTTGGTGACTTTCTTAAAGTTGATACAGTCTTTATGATGTAATTTCTTTAAACATTCAGAGCAATTTGGTAAAGAGACAAATCATGTTCCCTGCTGTGAGGTGATTCTTACAGTTTGGTTAAACATTTCACTGAGCTCCGGCAAGACTTTATTTTAAGCATTGTTTTCTCCAGATGTAGAAGTTAGCTCACACGACATGCCACTCTATCGATCGCTACTAAATAAAATATCTCGGGTGCCTGCAAACCTGTTTGTGGTATAAAGTTCATCTTCGAACGAGGAAATTTCACTAATTATTGGCCTGAGAAAATTTAATCGAATTAAAACTATATTAGTTTCAAACAGACTAATACACAGACACAGGCAGCTATCTAGTTTGTTTACGTTACGGTCGTTTTATAGGTAAAAAGTATTTTAAATAAAGTGTGCGACACACAGGGGGAGGCGGCAATTTGCGACGTGTTAAAAACCAAACAGTGAGCAGTTTGTATTTAGCTCTTTCTCATCGATATTCCGCCATAATGTTAAAGGGGATGTGCAAACTCTTGTTTCAGTGCGCAAACAGTTTCTGTGCCTAATTGCCTCAAGAAGCTGATCTGGTAGATGAGACAAACCGAAATCACGGATAATTCAGTTGCAGTGTATGCCAACCACGGGAGTGTGAGAGGTTTTGGAGGTTTAACGCAATCCTAGCCGAATCCATGGTGCCAAAATGAAAGAGGAACAATTTTGCTAGGTAATTCCAATAGGAAATTCCCACGATCTTTTAAATACCACAATTGACACGAAACATCACATGGCCCTCCTCTTTCAGGGTCGAACCTGTGACCTCTGGCATATGAGATAGTCGTGCTAACCATCAGGACACCTCACCTTAAGTATCACAGGCTGTCAGACTATTTGGGCAGCGATTGGATCTACTCTAGGCAAAAGCTCGGCTACCTGTGGTATTCGAAAGTTTCCCAGATCGAATCAATGGGTATGCCCTTTTCTTTACTAGACCTCAACCTTCTTTAAAAAAAAAACAAGTATTGTAGTGTTCAAACTGATCCAGTTCATACACTAGCAGTTTGTATCAGATAATATAAGGATCCAAAAATAATAAAAAAATAAAAATAAAATATTCCGTGAATATAATAATATTGTAGCCTGATGAAGCAAACTTATGTGGCAAATAAAAATAGTAAAAATTTCTGCCTTGTATCGATATGTTTTAATTCTATTTATATAATTTATAAGCGATAATAATCCTGCTTGCATTATCCAGTGTGCTAGGCCCTCGTTTAGTTAATTTGTAAAGCATCTTGTTTAGTTGTAAAGCCATAATACAGTTTTCTTGTTTCAAATCGTACGAAATAATCTCGTCTTTGAATATGTAACAATCGTTTTTCCATACTAACTTTATAAAGGCGCAATAATACAAGAAAGAGAACGCTCATTTCGCACGAAGCAGCATTTCTCTACAGCACAGTCATTGTTTAAACAACAATATAATGTTCATTTACTTTTGGACGGGACTGTACATAAACTGAGTATTACTTTTTTATCTTATGAATTTGAACCTTTGTTAACGGATTTAAACATTATTAATATTGTCTTATGACATGGTGTTGAATTTCAGTTTTCCATTGTCTTGTAATTTTTTTAATGTTTGCTTTATTAATATTTTTAACATTTTCTTTTTTTAATACAAAGATGAGTTCTTTTATTATTTTATTTTGTTTTGTGACTACGTTTGCATTTATACCTGTGTGATGTAGCACATACAAACTCCTAGAGTTTCGTGCTGTCTTTTCCTGAAATAAACAATTAATTATTACCATTATAATAAAAGGTCATTGTCATGCCTGTATTGTGTTATTTACATACCTAGAATTTGTTTAGACAAACTGTCTCCTACTTTCATTAACGTGGGGCTTTAGTAGCCACACTGGCCTTTCCCCTCACATTAGTATTTCTATGCAATACATTATTATCATTATAATAAAAAGTCCCACTCATACCTGTATTGTGTTATTTATGTACCTAGAATTCGTTAAGACAACCGACAAGGATTACTGTCTGCGATTTTTTTTAGGGTGGGGTTTTAGTAGCCATAACTGGCCTTTCCCCTCACCTTTGTCTTTCTATGCAATATAGTATTATTTTTTTTACCTTTGTTATTATAATAAAAGGTCACAGTCATGCGGGTATTGTGTTATTTATGTACCTAGGATTTGTTAAGACAACCGACAAGGATTACTGTTTGCGACTTTTTTAAGATGGAGTTTTAGCAGCCGTAACTGGCCTTTCCCCTCATCTTTGTCTTTCTATGCAATGAGGTATTATTCTTATTACCATTATTATTATAATAATAGGTTGCAGTCACCTGATTCTTATCATGTTTTGACATAAGTGCTTTGCAGTAACCCTTTCTATCAAACTATATTCATTACTGCATATTTCTTTCCTTGATTACTAGGGTGTTGTTTTTATAAACTGAACGAGTAATAGCATGTACAGTAGGCATGATGGGTTAAAAGCGTAGCATTTCGACTTACTTTAGTGAAATTTTTCTTCAAAGGTATAAATGAATTACAGTTAATATGAAGCACTACTAGTTTAATTGTCCCCTTTCTTTGGCATTTTTTATGATTAAATTGTATGAAAAATAAAATATGTGTAATTTTTTGTATTACCTTACTTATTTATTAATGTTTCTTTATTTATTTTTTTTTACTTTCGTAGAACTTACCATGTTGTGTTGAGCTCATAAGAATGTGTTTTGATTATTTTACACCTGAAAAAGTTACTTGATTGCAAATTAAAATATGTATTGTTTATTATAATTAAAATGCATTAAATGATTCTTCATCTAATGATATACTCACTTCAATTTTGGATGCTAAATCTAAAGGTGTAAACAGTTTGTCTCTATCTGGTACAATACCATAGGTGACAGGCTCACTTGCTGGCTACTTCTGGTCACTTGTATGCCTCTTCCGCTTCATACTTCCGTCTTTTTTCTCCTTTTAACTAATTTTTGGACACTGAGTCAAATGGTGAAAACAGTTTGTGCCTATCTGGTACCGTTCCAGAGTTGAAAAAGGCGACGGATGGAGAAAATCCTCTACCGAAGACCAAAAAAGTAGAGACAGAGAGACACTTAAACCCAAGACGCTAGTACTATTATACTTGTTCATGAATGTTTTCAGTATTAAAAATGGGCAACTAACTGCCTCGGTTAAAAGGTCATTGGCCCCAGAAGACGGGCGTGCAATATCAAGATTACAACTGTACATAACACATTTTTGTGTGCTGTTCGTTCACGAACCGATGACGAGTCTATGAAGAACACACTATAAAGAAAACATGATAATACAGACTTTATTACATGATCCGAAAGTTATCAGCTGCAGAATAGTGGGGAGGTAGAAAATCATCGTTTAACAACCACGGTCAATATAAATTAGAGAAACGAAACAGCAAAGTTGCAAGGAATTCCTTATTATACTATTTTAGATTCTGGTTGGCCACTCCGCGAGGATTTTTGGACAATGGATTGATCACGCCTGGTAAAAATTTTTCTTCGAGCAGACGAACCAACACGGCGACCTTATCTCTCGCTTCATCGCTTTCCCGACGTGGAAAATCTCTGAATTCTCCGGCTAGGGAGATTGTTTGCAATGTTTTCAAATACATGGATGCTCAGGACACAACACAGACGCTGAAACAACAAATTTAAGTGACAAGCTTTGCCACTGGAAAATCTCAGAGAACGGTAAGCGTGTCTTGTCAGTATGAAAGGAAACACCGATACCCAACTCTGGCCAAAACTACGGCATGACGCTTAAGCCTAACGCCGCAGACGTCGCCGCGACGGCCGAGCACATCGAAAGCTGAAGCGCGCAGAGAAATTGTCAAGCTTGCTTGCCCTTTGCAGCTATGATTCCGACTTATATCGAATGTCTAGAAAATGTTGCTGCACGCTGTAGTTCTTCGGTAAGTTAATTGCGTAGCTACAACCACTGTTTGTTTACTTGGACGAGATGTGGGCCAACGAACATCACAGCCGACAGAAGCAGTGGCACGGCAAGGAAAAAAGAGTTACGTGGCCGCCTCATACCACCGGGAAAAGATCGACGTTTGATATTACTTACTGCATGCTGGCTCTAACGCAAAGGATTTGTAAATAGTGCTCAACTTCTTTTCATTAGAAAACTAAGACTGGGGATTACCATGAAGAAATAAACGGCGTGTGTTTTTAAAAACTACTAACCAATATTCTAGCCAACTTGGTGATCGTGATGGACAACGTTCCGTGTCATTCAGTTCGACTCGACAAGGCAGCAACAAGCAAAAGCTATAAGCCAGCAATTATTTCGTGGGTCGAAAAACAAATTTCCGTACCACTACGAGCTGAATATCATCGAGTTAATTTGGGCCCAAGTTAAAGACGAAATAAGAGCATCCAACACAAAATGTAAAATTGCAGACGGCAAAACATTAACAACTACTGCATTAGCCAATGTAACCCCTGGTGATTGGCAGAAATACTTTAATTGTAACGCTTGATAACGATTATTGGGGCACTGATCGTCTGATTGAATACCGAGTCGAACCTTTAATTATTGAAGTAACCAACAGCGACGACGATGACGACGAAGAAATGTAATTTTGTACCACTTCAACAATCTCCCTAGCCAATGACGAAAACTGCCCATTTAGAGCTCTCAAAACTAGCCGTCAAACATTTCGAAACAATTACCCGTAATTTATACAATAAAAACAACACGATATCCCCTAGACCCCTACACAATTTTTATATTATCAGTTTTGGAAAAATATAAGCCCACTCCTGATATATTCTGGACAATCTTTTGGCTCAGAACGGAGATTTCCCCAGTTACGAAAGTCCAGGCATTTGCAATTTTCCAGTGTGGATCCTGCTACAAG
Organism: Lithobius niger; assembly: GCA_023313725.1. NCBI lineage: Eukaryota > Metazoa > Arthropoda > Chilopoda > Lithobiomorpha > Lithobiidae > Lithobius > Lithobius niger. Next base: position 79,577 of record JAHWFP010186519.1, on the reverse strand, counting down.
CCATGCAGCTCCCCCCCCCCCCCCACACCCCACGTAGTTAACCCTCAAGAAATGCTTAAATCAAAAATCGGGTACGTATACTTCCTCCAGCATTATAAAGAAAAAATATTCTAAAACAATAAATAAAACTAAAATAAAATGAAATGAAATAAAACAAAATAAAAATATAGTCCTAAGAGTACTACCAATTTTTGTAGATGCTAGCTTAAACAAATCGTTGCGAGCCTAGAACATGCAGGAACTCAGTGCGTGTACAAGGATCCAGTCACCACCAATGTTAGTGCATATAGTAGACAGGCGATTGCAAACGATCATAAATACAGCTATTTAGAGTGGCCAACCAGAACCTAAACTAGTATAGTCTGTGAAACAAGGTATAATTATTTGGCGACATGAATGTGTAAAAAAATTCCCATCTATAATAACTGTGAACGAAACGTTCCACAAACTTAAGCAGGGCAAAGTGAGTCACACAAATGGTCACAAATGGCCCCAGGGACAACAATTTGTGTGCCAGCGTATGAGATTATAATCTCTGCTCTCTTCTTCATCTGGGTTTACGGGACACTATGACTACCGAACTAAACAATGCACAGATGATTCCTATGCAGCATTTCCACGTAGAGGTCAAAGATTCATAGATCATTTGGCTGTGCCTTTGTTACTTCTTTGATGGTCATGAAATTAATGTTGACACCAGAAGTTTACTGGTGAGAAGTCTGTTTCCAAGCTAAGAAGTTGTCATAGCCAGTGCATTACGAAACTGGTTGGATTCTCCTCGTTGCTTCTCACAGGTCGATATCTACTCCGATTCGTTCTCCACTCTCTCCTCCATTCTAGGCCCTTGTCTTTCTATGTCGCTTATTGCCCAGATCAGAAGACATCTGCGGGATTTGAGAAGCAGGACCAACTGTAGAGGTTAAGGCCCATGTTGGAAGACATGGGAATAAACTCGCTGACCTTGCTGCAATAGGAGCTGCTTGTTTACCAGATGACATACTCGAAATACTGCCACTGCCTATCGTTCATTCCAAGGTTATTCTGAAAGCAAACATTAAACAAAATGGCAAAGTTATTGTGATGCCTCTTTTCGTGTAATGCTGACTCACTCGTTTTTGGCCAGTAATGCCGTGAAAGAAGTTTTGTTTCCCCGAACTCATTCAGGTTCTCGTCGCGGAAATCTGTATGCCTATCTTGCCGGATCGGGGAAGAGTTGGATGACCAGTGTATCTGTAGGCAAGGAGCCAAGGATTCTGAGCGCGTCCTTCGAGTTGCATTGCTGCCCTTTAAAGTGCTGCTTGAGTATCCTTCCTGACAGCATATGTTATGGGTGATTCGACTTGACAACTATTGAGAGTTGCATTAGAGATTTTACAGTGGAAAAAACTCCACCAAACTTCATTCTGTTATTGTTGATCACGAATTTGCCTAGAAAGCACACATTTTGATGATTTGTGATTTTGTTTGTTGTTCTTGTCCCTGTGCTTTTATCTTTCATTTATCCTTTAATTATGCCCTTTGAGCACATAGTTTGCTTAACTTTAATTTAGGTTTTTAAACTAGCGTTTAACACGACAACACATGATGTTCTGGATTTGTCAGCATCAGACAGCCTGTTCTCCTAATGACAGCCAGCATCTGAACTACCAAGGTTGGCTTTTTCTCTGAAGTCAAATGTTGACGGTTAACATCCATACCACACAGCAAAAGATTTAGTCCAATCTAACTACCTATCCAGAATCCGGAATACTGTGTCTGGTTTTTGCTCTTAAGGTAAATGGTGATGGTTAACATCAATACCACGCAGCCAGAGCCCAAGTCCAACCTAATTAACTAGCCAGAACCCAGAACACTGGGTCTGTTTTTATCCTAATGCGTCAAGGGTGGTCAAGGGAAAAGCACCCGGCTGCAAAGGCCAATGGGATCAACAAAACCTGACACTAGACACTGTAAATGCTGGGTTCAACAATGCAAGATACTTGTAGATGATTGTTCAACGTGCAGGCTTCGATAAAGTCGTGTAGCACTGTGGTGAGCATAGTTTTGGCATTAGAAGATATACGGAGAAAAGGGGGCAGCCCACAGCTTGCTATCCCAAATGACGATTCCAACAAAAAAATTGAAATAATGGCAGAAGTAGACATGGGAAAGCATTGGTGTGTGGTTTGTAGGATGGAGAATGGATTATCAGAGGTAAAAGCCGATTGACAGATGTTTCTCGTGGCTTCCCAAGACTGGGAAGTTTCAAAATTACTGTCGTCAAATGGTTAAAGAAAGGGTACATACTCGGTAGAAGCATCTTGGACACAATGTATTTTGTATTTATAATGCTGAATAAATATTGTTGTAACAATGGGAGAAGATGTATTGCTAGAAGATAGTAATTTATTCCCTTCAATGCAAGCAACCGACGAAGATGGTACCTAGTCCGTCCCAGGCAGCATTGGTACGTTTATTTTACGTTAAATTACCGGTCCACAAGTTCTTATTTTCAGTACAATTAAGGTTGAAAATGTCGCAGCAATCTTCCAAAAATAGAGGTCAATATTTAAGGTGAAGTCGCCATTCATTCAACCATTTTGTCCAAATTTCAACCAATCATTATTTACGTTTCCCTTCTACATGACGTTTTATCACCTCTGAATAGCTGAAAATAAAACCGCTTTTTCAACTTTTATTCAATGTTGCTGCGTACACAACGATATAAGTGGTAAATAATGAAATTTTAGTCGAAAATATTACGGTTTTTCAAAATATATCAACCAATCTCCCATATTTTAACGTTAAATAAACGTACCCATCTTCCCGAATAAACAATATACATTCCTGGCTAATTCTACCCAATACTATGCCATAAGTTACCATTAAGCCTCATTTCCCCCCCCCCCCCCCCATAAGTTACTTCCGACATTTTTATTTATTTGTTTATTTAGTAATTTATTGTATGTGTTTTCAATTTGTCTGACACCTAGCTTACCCACACCAGGCAGATAAGATAATTAAAACAATGTGGAATTCAGGTGCACTGCACTTTTTCACCTTTTCCCTTATAGGGGCAAGCTGACTGTGCAGTCCTTCTCAAAAAACTAACTTAGAACCGTTGGTTTTGCAGTAAATATGCGAGCATAAATTTAAAAAATAAACATGGGCCAACAGAAAGTATGCTTTGCTTGCTGATGCCTTAAATGGTTGATTTACTATGAAATAATCGTCACTGTATTCCGTTCAATATTTCGAGTTTCAAACCCTCGCTACCACGGTTCCCATGAAACCTGGTGCAAGGGGGGGGGGAATTGAGGGTTAATGGCGCGTCGACAACTTGGTCATTATCGCCAACCTCAGTCACAGTGCAGTGGTCCGGGTTGCCACTGCACCACACATTACAGAGATGTTATTCAAACCCCTAATCTAAATCTTGTCATACATCTGTACCTCCTGCAAAAATTGAAAAACACCGGACAGGAGAACAGACTTATCACCCAATTGACGCGCAATGTCATGCGGAAGATGGAAACAACGACGAACACCATCAAGACGGTGACAATCAACAAGGAAGTGCCGGACCGTAAGTGGCTGTCGACACCAAGAACATTCAGGAGGGTCAAGCCCCCGCAAAAGGAAACAGTGAGTAAGTCGAGTGTGACCAACGTGCAAACAGGCCAACACAACCTCCTCACGGCGACTGCGGCGACACGCCGAGTGCCATTCCTCAACAGTGCCTTTAATAGCACGCAATTTATTACCGACTTGGCTGTCCCACAAGGCTTGCCAAAAAGCGTGTAACCTCAGACGCAGACTCAGGTGCAAGAGTAGGTTGCAGTACACAGATCAGCTGAATGGCTTATCAGCTGCTGTTAGCAATACTAGTACAACAGATATTCTCTGGGAACCATAACACATTATTACTTGCAGGAAAAGACGTGTTACCGCTTAGGAGCAGACTTAATGATGAGGGATTGTTAGGGATCAAGAATAAACAAACGAAGCTTCAACAATCAGCAAGAGGGCGAGCGGGATCATTCTTGCCACGGTAGCAAAGAAAGAGGGCGAGCGGCCGACAATGAGAACGGATATGCGCTCTCACAATTAGAAACAAATACTATTGCTTCAATAATGCTGGCTATTAGAGCCGAGTTGAATCAGCGGGAATCAGATAGACCGCCGTATGTTACGCCGGAGCACAACTAGTTTTAATAAATATACTGACAACACAAAATTGTACAAAGTTTTATTTTTATTTAAAAATAGTATGAGAAGCAATATTTGACATATTTTTTATCCTACGGAATTACTGGAACTATGATGGAACCGGACTTGAAGATTATGTTATTTAAACTCTAAACTTCAGCTGGTTCATGGCTTGTTTTTGCCCACCGTCTATCTGATTGAATGGAATTGTTGTGGATTAATGTCCATGCTAGAAACCAACGATTGCGTGCTGATTTTCTTCTAACTTTTTTTAAATCTAAAAAGAAAAAAAGTCTCTTAGCGCTATATAAACGTCTGCACTGGAAAAGAAAGAAACACCGTTCTCTCTGCATGTACTTAGGCACTCACTTTAAAATACATAAACTTAAATCAATGCTCAAAGTGGGACTGCGAAATCTGTAGACTTTTTTCGTATTTCGTTTTTTCGCGCCCCCCCCCCCCCCTTTTTTTTTACTCTGAATGTTTGCTTAGCGGTGATGGGGGTAACTAGTGGTCGTAATGGTAAATACTGAATTCATATCTCACAAAATACTAGCTGCAGAAACAATAAAATGATTTCATATATTAAATACCAATGGAGTTTTGATTGAGCCCCATTTATCATATCACTTCTGGTTATCGTTTTCATTTTCAAGCAACACGAAAAAGATTACTGAACAAACGCACGGAAATGTACGAAGATACATTTACTGAAAATACTTTAGCAAAATAAAAGTATGGGGGGGGGGGGAATGAGGCTTAATGGCGCATAAAAGTATGGCTACAAAAACGGAATTGACGTAATAATGACGTTGACTTTACAACATAGCAGCAAGTTAATAACTTGTCCCACCTTCTGCCTCTACCTCTATGAACTGAAGCAATAGAGTAAAAGGGGGGCTGTCACAGCCGCGCGTGAGGAACCTGTCGTGTATTAATTACTTGAACACAACACAACAAGCAATAATTACGTAAAAAATCAAGAACTGACGTTATTAAAATACACAGTAAATGGGGCATTAATATATCAGCAAACATATTAATCAACTTTGATGTACTGTATGCCCAGTATAGGTTATCGGCCACCTTTCCGAAGGAATGAGATATAACAATGTCGAGGCTCGCAGGGCCGAGCCATTGTTGTATCTCTCCGAGGAAAGTGGCCGATAACCTATTTATCACCCAATTTCACGATCTCAGTCCGACAACAATAGTATAGCATGCACACAACAAAGGAGGAATCGTGCTGACGTTCTTTTGCTGAAAAACGCCGACAATGCAAGAAGAGATGTCATTGTTGACAGCATTGTTATTCCTTGCTTAGTGAAGGGTTCTGTGCTCTTGTTTATTGATTGTAACTCGATTCCGAAATGCCTCATCACCGTTCATAGCGCGGATACTCAACGACGAGCAGCCCTTTCAGATAATTTCTCTTAATTTTTTTTTTTTACGAGAAGTTGTTTCAAAGAGGCTTTTCGGCGTTGAGTTTCCACATTACTGAATCGCAAATAACCTTTAGGGCGCGTTTACGCAAGGACAATTTTCTCGCTCACTCGCTTTCACTTGGTTAATACTAAATCTGCTGGCTGCTTCTCGCCTTTGTCGGAGAATGCGGCTTTCAAGTTGTCTATACGTAGTAACCATAGTAACAACGCGGACTCAAATCTCCTCCTCGTGCATCGCGACACGACGTACGATGCTTGCAACATGACAGCGTTGATTTATGACAACAAGAAAACCATTTTTACTGCAGTACACGACGACGGACAGATTCCTGAATACCGGCATTCGAAGGTTTGTCTTCGAATCGATAACTCCGAAATGGACGCCATGTTGGATTTTGAATTCTCGCTGCGAGTAGCTATTTATTCTACCGTCGTTTGATCACTGCTAGAAGCTGTTTTTTTCAGCGAGAATAGCAAATTTTGGAAATAACGTGAAATGGCAACAATGTTGTAGCATTGTTTAAAATGACTGTGGCAATTTGTTCTTTGGCCGTGTTGTTATTTATAACACATTTCAATTGTTGTCTATTACCGCAATCATTTAACAGACACGGGAAATTAATCGCAAATAAATAACGGTTGCCTAGCAAGAAGCTTTCGGCGAGCGAGAAGGTCTCGCAGCGTAAACGAGCCCTTACAGTTCAGTGTCATAATGTTTTCATGCTACAAGAAAAAATAAATAACAAAACGAAAGCATTTTTTTCTTGCTTAAGCAAAACAAGCCCTTCACGGTGCTGTTCTTAATTTTAATCGAGACTGTAACGTCCTTTTCTACATCTGGAGCAAGCGTGATGTTCTTAAATTCATAAGCAGGAGTGATATCCAGGCGTGATATCCAAGAGCAGGCGTGATATCCGATATCACTCCTCCTTTTGCATCTCAGTCCTAAACCATTGTTGCAATATCGTCGTGTTCCATTGTTAAAGGAGGACTGAGATCGTGAAACGAGTGATAATTCCTCAAGACAAAAAAATATGGTATGGGCTGCAAAGATTTCATGAAGAAGCGGTATGCCTCTTCGAGTACTGACTGTAATAAGTATGACAGTTTTTCATTTGGTGCATATTTGACTTCAATTTAAAAATTGATCGTGAAAAGTGCATCCTGTTTTGTGCCTGACGGTCGGTTCGGCTAAAATTCTTACCATTAAATGACAGAGCAAGTACTGCATGTACACAGGGAAGAAGAAACCTTTACCTAGTGAAAACTAACTTTTATTAAACCACATGAATAACGTCCAAGTTTGGACGTCGACCTCGTTTGCTTTCAATCTCATCACTGCCAGAGGTGTAAAATAACCGTTTAGCGAATCCCCTATTGCCGAAATAATGAACCTGTTTAAAAGTCGGACAAATGAGAATTGCCCTTTTGCCGAATCCCGTTTCGCCGAAAATTTGTTTTCTAAATGGCTTGCGTCACTTGCTTCGTTCAAACACATAACATCAGAAACTGCAACTAATCATTGAATCCTTCAATTAGGAACGTTTTTAACTGGAAGAGTGCGTAATAATTCACGTTTTGTTGGAATAAATTTTTCTGGCAAAACTGAAATTAGGCGAAACGGGAATTTCCATTTTGCCGAATTTTAAGCTGGATTTCTGATATTTATTTATCCCTTCAGTATTAGGACGTACTATTAAGTAATCGACATCACATCTTGTGACCTGGAAGACCAAAACCCTGATCCTCGGCTATTCATTTTTCACAGGTTTCCAGGGATTCTTCACGAAACTTACTTTTTTTGTTCTTGAACGTTTTTGTTTCCCTGTTTTGTTTTGACATACAGTTAATGCAAACAGGGAAAAAAAACCACCTCAAGAACAAAAAATAGTGACTTTCATTTGGGATCCCTGTTAATCTGAGAAAATGAGCAGCCATCTTAATTGGACCTTGGTCTCCCAGCCAACAGGAAGATAGGTCGATTGCTGTAGAGTACGTCCTAATACTGAATGTGTTAATAAATGTCAAAATGCAAGTACTAAGTAAAAGGTCGTATATATTGTTTTACGTGGATAGCCTTTCACGGTTAGGAACGTGAAAGCAAATACACACAATAAAACGCAGAGTGAGCTTCGCAATTTTCATAAGATTCAATTGGGAACACAAAGTTTGGCTTGGTTGTAAGTTAGTTCTGGTTTATTTTTCTCTTAAAAAATCCTTGGACTTGAATTCTGAAGCTGTAGAGTACTTTGCATGTCCCACAAGAATTTAGATACCCGTTTTAGTAGAACGGACACTAACTTTCATAGGAAATATCTCGTACACTTTGTAGATGCTGTGTACTGATCGCAAACATTACTGATCACCAGCTTAGCCTCGACACGAATTGTGTACTGTCAGTAGTAAGAAATAAAGGCAACTAGGTGCACACCTAAACACAATCAAGCAACATTTTGTGTATTATCACCCCCGGGTTAAGACCTCCGGGACCTGATGACCATATCAGCACGAGGTCCATTCACATGACTGCCATGAAAAGAATCCAAGAGCCGTTCAGATTGTAGTGATGTATCAAGTGAGCAACATTGGTATTCTGGACATAGCATTAAACATAGCATTAAACATAGCATTAAACATAGCATTAAACATAGCATTAAAAAATAAATATTGCATCCACAGAAAATGATAGGTTCCAATCTATTTTTTGCTTTGTAAAAAAAAAGGCAATTGACCACATCTAGGCAATATTGAATAAACCCCTAAATAAAAAGCCACCAGCATAATTTTTAGTACCACTCTGGAGAACTAGTCAATTACCTTTTAGTAGCGTTAGCATCATCAACTTGGGAATAATAATACACACACATACCTATAGACTTTGACTGCTCTACTAAACCAGCATCTTTTAACGATTGATTCGCTGAACATTGATCATTCAACAGTTGAATAAAGGATAAAAGTATGACATTGTTTTGTCTTTCCTCTAATTTCAGTAAACAAACGTATGCCTTGTAACCTGAAAACCATAAAGGTATATTAGATCCAGCAGGCCTACGAGACACTGAATTTCATTATTGGAAACAATATCAACGATTCATGAATAATTATTGAAGGATAGGATGTTCTTGAGTAAAAGGATGTTCAATCATCCCTCGTTTTTACGTTTAACTACCTTCTGGCCCATGCAATTGCCATCTTTGTACACTTGTGTCGATAGGATGAAACCAGAGAATCAAACCTAAACAATATCACGCTGATTTTATCACCAGTCTCTCAGCTGACACAAGCTACTTCAGTAAACCTAGAATCTTAAGGCATAACAGTGCCCAGTGTGGATATAGCGAAGTATAAAACCTATCCAAACCAAAGGGAAACACTAGCAGAAGGTTGGAGATGACTGTTACCTTGGCAGAATCTCTTTACAACTCCTTGAGACTGCCTTTCCCTTAGTCAAGCCTCCCAGACGTCATTCACTCCTAACAGTAACTTCCGATCATGCTGTAAGGACAAACTATTTCCTGTGGGCTCCTAGATACCTATGAACTTGTTAGCCCTAAATTCGACTTAAAATTAGGATACGAACTCTTGAAATAAGTGTACAATAAATATCAATGCATCAGTTGAAAGTGATAGCCTTTGAAAAAGGCTTAGGTTTAATATTTAATGAGCATATAGACATAGTGCCCATGAGCAAAACAACACGCGACATAGCACAAGCAAATAGCTCATAATTTAATGGCTATTATCAATCGCTCTCAACAAGTTATTATTGAAAGGACATTGTCCTCCGGGACATCTATACACATCTATACCCTGGGGTGTACCTCAGAAGTCTGTGCTTGGTGCGCTACTTTTTGTGATTTATATTAATGACTTAATCTTAGATAGTGATCACACCTTCGGTGTTAAGTTTGTGGATGATCTCAAGGTTGGAAAAATTTCTCTTCGGATTGTTCCCCGGCTCTTGTTGAGGACATTAATGCAGTGATAGTGTGGTCTAATCTTTGGTAATTGCCACTTTCGATCCAGAAGTGTATTTTCTTTTGTGCTCGTAAAGATGACATATGTCATCCCTATGGTTCAGACAGCGTGATCATGCAACCTGTCCACGAAGTAAAAGATGAGGGGACCTTGTTTACTTTAAATTAAAAGCCCTCTTTACACTGTCAAAAAGTCAGCATTCAAGCGTTTCGACGGTTAGCAGTGGCGAACAACTGCTTCACCTCCAGTGATTCTCAAACTAAAGTGTAGGTATTTAAGGTGTTTGTTAGACCACTGCTGGAATATGTAACTCCAGTGTGGTCTCCTAGCCTTCATCTGTTGGAGTCAGTACAGTTATCTTGGTGGATTTACCACTTTTTGATCCAGCACTTGCAACATATCATACCCGTGGTCACCCTTGGAGGTTGGCTGTTCCTGGCTCTAGAATGGAATGCAGGACAATTTTTTTCTCTGTTCGTGTGGTTCTAGTGTGGAATGCCCTAAGTTCAGAGCTAGTACACGCTGACAATGAATCAGGCTTTCGACGCATGGTGGTGACTCAGGATATCCACAATTTTTTTTTAGAGAAATATTTAAGACTCCGATGGCTTTTTTGTTTTCGCTTGTTTTTTTTTTCTGTTTTTTTTTTTTTTTAAATTGGTATATTTTCTCTGTGTCAGTGGCTTACATCCTATCCGGCAAACTTTCCAAATGAATGTGGTAAACTGTTTAATTATAACTATAATACATAATTCGAAGAGGCAAAACTATATTTCCTTTCAAGGAAAATAAAAACTAAAGTAAGTGAAAGAAAATGTCCAGGTAAACTGAACATAAAAAATATACACCTACATTGAATATGCAGACCCTATAATGGCGTCGTTTTGCACTTTAGTTGGACTTAATAAAACCCTTACAACCTTAACATATACAAATAACACAACTATACGCGATTCACGACACCCAGGGTTCTATTCGACTGAAAACGAATACATTGGTTTTGTGAAATGTGTACATAATAGATGTATCTACGTCTATAAGATGTGTAGATACGCAGTGGTCATGTTGAAGTTTAATGCTTGAAACTTAGGATACTACACAGTAATCTCAAGGATATGCAAAAAAATGTTTTGTAAAAATTTGCCTGTTGCACCCATCCCACAACACGTCTGGTAATTTGTAGATGTACTGCACACCATTATTAAATCTGTGCCCAACACACACATTACTATCAGTCCAGCAAATAATTGGTCATTAAGTTGGTGGTTTAAGGTTATAAACCTTTTAGCATAAAAGTTTCTATTAAGTCTGCATGTAACTAAGTCGTTTTAGTGAACCTTAAACAAAAGATAAACTATACCTGCGTCGTATTTTTCAAATGAATGGGGAAATATACTCCTGTCTAAACGTGGGAAAAACCAAACTCCTAAAATTGTGACTTTGATGACGCGTAGAATGCATGAAAAAAATCCAAGCAACGTGTTGTAGAAAAACATGAAAAACATCATGTTGAAAAAACATTTTCTGCAACAAACAAATAAACAAACAAAAGTATGATTACATCAGTATGTAAAAAAAAAAGGATTCATAAACTAAAAGTAGCTAACTTTAGTGATTTCAAATTTAGTGTAAAACCCTCAGTACGTTTATTTAGGAAATTGTGCACCAACATTCATACATTATAACAGACAGGTTGATAGAAAAAAAAGTCAGGGAAGAAGGTGGTCAGTTTCAAAAACTTAAAAATACACACTGTCTTGCCTTGACTCACAGTACAAAACACGTCAAAAACAACGTCATTGAAATAGTTACACAGTGGTGACGTTTCTTCCACAGCATGATGGATCCATCAGATACTGGTAAAGTATATTACAACCTGGTTTTATACGTTTCTAATAATACTTTGAATGAGCAAACATTAACGTTAAATTCATGAGATATGGAAGGGAAGTTCTGACAAAAAAATTAAGTTTATGAAATTTGTTTATTGAAGATCGTTCTTAACATTAGTCCCATCTCTTCTTTTATGTGGAGTTGGGGTAAATCAGCCAAAGAAAATCTGCACATTACATATACATAGCTTACTTTGGCCGATTTAATACTTTCCTCCAAAAAAAGGGGTGATAAATGTGAAGAAAGATCTTTTGGAAAGAAAATGCATTCGCTGAATTGTTTTATTTGTAGAAATTTCGTACCAATTCCTCCCTCCCAAATATTATAAAATTTAATATGCTGAATGTTCAGTCCTGCAGTGTTATGGAAATTTGATTGTATAAAGCCAGGTTATAATATATTTTATCATGGTCTGCAAACCACGATAAAAACCACTACAACCTGGTTTTATACAAAAGTAAATTTTTCATACCACTGCAAGAGTAACCATAAGGCAAGTTAAATTTTACAAAATTTGGAGAGAGAGAGAGTTCCGACAAAATCCTGTAGCAGAAAAAGAAATACATTGGCTCGACAAATTATGGTCGATATTGAAGGAGCAACAAAAGCAATCCGTTGGTCCAATGAAGGACTACTAACGTGTTGGTGTAGCAGATAAAGAAATACCTTGGCCCAAAGAAGGGGCCAGCAACTTGTAGGTGAAACAAAAAAGAAATAAGTTGGCCGTACTTTGGTGGAGCATACAAAGACAAACGTTGACTCAATCAAAGAATGTCAATGTGATAGTGAGGCAGTAAATAAATAAGTCGGTCTAGCAAAGGATTGCCATTATATTGGTGGGGACAGTAATGATCTACTGTGGCCCAATGAAGGGTGCCAACATGTTGGTGAAGTAGTAAAATGAATTCTTCGGTCCAATGAAGGATGTCTACTTGTAGGTTGGCATTGATAGACCCCACATTGGACCATGTGCCCAGGGCACGCAGCCACACCAACATTGTGCCATCAGTGGGCCAACGTGGTTAAACCATTGCTGATGAGTCGGCAAAGTTACCTTCGTTTGGCCAACATTGGCCGGTTTATCTAATGTTACTGATGAGTCCACCACGCAGCGGACAAAACATCACTATTTTTATTCGTTACTTTTTTAATGACATGGTGTAATAAATCACGATGCTATTTTTAAATACTGATTTACTGTAAGGCAAGATGAGCTAGACTGTATTTAAGATCTTCTTGAGAGCAACCATTCTACAAGTCACACAAATACATTGGCTGCATGAACACATTACAAGCCATTCCTGGTCTCCAAAACGTTTTTGGGCATGATAGCTAATCCGTGGTATACCATATCTGAAAACATTAATCAAAGAACCTGATCCCTGCCAGTTCTACGGACTAGGGTTGGGTAGGCTGAGAGATCTATGGTATTTTTGTGATTACTCTAAGAAACTGATCAGATTGGTAAACAGAAAGAGGTTGTTGTCATAGTCTCAACCAGATTTAATGATTATGGATGAATATTGTGAGATGAGGTATACAATATCTGTGACTCTTCTAAGAAACTGATCTGATTGGTAAAAGGAAACGGGTTGTTATAGTCTCCACCATATCTGATGGTTAGAGATGATCTATTATAACCTCAGTGATCACTCTAAGCAACTGATCTCATTAATAAACGGAAAGGGGGTGTTGTCATAGTCACTGGCAGATCTGACGATTAGGGGTGGGTAGTGTGAGAAGATGTATGGATCTCTCTTATTAATCGAAAGAATTGTTCTGATTGTAACTTTGTCACAAACATACATGTGGCTGGACAGGGAAGATTGAAAATCACAGATACCGCACCAAAAGTAAAGAAAAAACCAAGTGATAAAAGAGAAAAAATAAAATCAATAGATTATTAGTGCAATCAAAAGTACTGGTCAAATAGCCCCTCTGCAAAGCAATTTCTGATTTACGTTTATATCCATTTCTATTTCAATTGATAAAAGTAAATGGGGTGCTGCCATAGTGCCTACCAGGTCTGCAGATTAGGGTTGGGTATTGTAACAGTATCTATGGTATTTCTATAGTTAACGAAATTAATTGGTATACAATATATGGGTGTTGACAAAGTTTCTTCCATGTCTGCAGGTTAGGGTTGGTAGTGTGAGGGGATCTGAGGGATATCTGCGATAATGGAAAAACCGATGTGATTGGTAAACGGAAAAGTGATGCTGTCGTCCGACCCTGCCAGTTCTCCAAATTACGTAGGGTAGTGCGAGAGGGCCTGTGAGATCTCTGTGATTAATTGGAGAAACTGATCTCTTCGGTAAACGGTAAGTTAGTACTGTCAAATTTCTTGTCAGATCTGCCCATTAAGTTAGGGTAAGTGTGAGAGGAACTGTGGTGTCTCTCTGATTAATAAAAAAAAATGACATGATTGGTAAACGTAAAGGTTGCACTTTCGAAGTCCTGCCAGAGCTTCAGGTTATGGTAGGGTTGTGCGAGAGGATCTATGGGATCTCTGTGAATAATCAAAGAAATTCATCGGTATGCAGAAAAGGGGGGGGGGTGTCAAAATACCCGCCAGATCTGCCAGTTAGGGCAGGTAGTGTGAGAGTATCTGGACAACATTCTGTCTCATTCTGGACAGCATTTTCCCCTCCCATGATTAATAATTTCCTGGTTTGAATTTCTGGGTTTTCCCCTCCCTTACTAGGCTTCTTTCTCTTTCTAAAACTTAAGATTCAAAATTGGCCACCTTACACATACGAGATTAGTTTGCTTAAGATGATTTCAGGGTCGCCAAAATCAATTTTTAGAATGAAAGAATGAATGAACGAAGCAATTTAATCGCGCGAAAACATGCAAGAGAATAAGGATTGCTACATGTATCCACATACACCTAGCCTGGATTAAAATGCACGTAAGTCAATTCAACAAAGCAAACACATATTTTACTTAAAATATAACATCATAAAGTATGTGTAAAAGAAAAAAAAGAAAAGTAACAAGCTAAAGCTGTAGTCATGTTTTCTCACCAAGTCCACCTAATGTATCCTGAGAGTTCAACTTTCCTAAGTGTTTTTTTTAAACGGTTACGGGGGCCATTACGACGTCTGAAGTTAGTGCCTTCCACAGATTAACAACTGAGTAGAAAAAGACATACCTTCAGCAATCCCTCCTAATGCTTCCCACAATGATATTAAAAGGGTGCCTCTCGTACGGTCATATCCTCTAACATTAAGGAAACGGTTAGTAGTGAGTTTATACGTAGAAGTGAGTATATTAAGTTGAGGTCAATTTTTAACTTCCTAATTCAAGAAAGAGTATATCAATATTTTTAAACGTTCGGCATTACTCTTGTTTTTAAGACGAGGCAAGAACTTGGTGAAACACCGCTGTATTGACTCAACGTGGTCAGCATCCATAACCAAAAAAAGGTGACCAGGCTGAGCTTCCATACTCAAGAATTGACTTTACAAATGCTATAAATGCCCAGATTACAGTTTTAGTGCCTTCAGAACTGAAACAACGTCATATAATCACCATTCTTTGCCTAGCAATTTTTACAATGCGGTTAGAATAGGAACTACTTCCTAAATCACTACTGAACCACACTAAGGTCCTTGACCTCAACGACATGATCCAATACTTTGCTAAGTATCTGGTAGTTCATTTTACAATTTTTGGATTCTATGTGAAAAACCTTACACTTGGAGCTCGAAAATGGTACCGTAACTGCAATTTTTCGAACCAGATTTCAAGAGTTGATAAAAATGATGTCAAGGCAAAAATGGTCCTGTGTCATTTCAATACGATTGTAGAATTTAATATTATCAACAAATTTAGGGGTCTTTACAAGAAAATGCTCGAGCTTAAGATCGTTAATATAAATGACAAATAGAAGGGGTCCCAATATGGATCCTTGAGGTACCGCAATGGAAACGCAAATTTCGCGAGAAATGGCTGAATACACAAACCTGCCGTGTTCTGTTCACCCAAAAAATTTATAATTCATATAAAAATGTTTCCGCCAATACCAATATTTACCAATTTATAGTAAAGTTTATGGTGTGGTACAGAGTCAAACTCCTTAGCAAAGTCAATTAAAACAACTTCAACTGGCTCACCAGATTCAAGACATTTACAGCAATCATCAAGACACGAATGCAGTTGGAGAACAATATATCTCCCTAGTATAAAACCTAATTGGACTTAGGATTAGAAGCCCCTTGTCAAAAGGTAGATCATGGTGTGGTTTCGAACAACATGGTCAGTAATTCTACAAGACAAAGATATTGGTCTATAATTTAATGGATCGGTAGCATTAACCTTCTTGAAGACAGATGTAATATGTGCTTTCTGCCAACATGGTAGAAGTAAACCAGTTTTTAATGATTATTCTATAATTTTGATGAAAGAGTCACGCACTTCTACACCATACTTCTTATAGAAAAACCATTGGGGCCGATAGCATTACTATTTTAATGCCACGACCACACCTAATGAGCCATGGGGAAATTACAAGTGGTGCAAACTAATCTGACTTGGCAGTTGTTTGATAATAATTAAAGTTGTGATTCTTTTTTTCGTAAAATTTTTGTAAAATATTATGTTGAAAATTTATGCTTTCTCAAATCTGTTTTAAAATATCATTTAAATTTATTTTATGATAACTATTCTTATAATTCCTATATGAGCTCATTGTGAAACAAATTCTTCAACCTCCATGTTATCGTCAACACCTACTGACCAGGGTGAACATGGTTTTATGATCTGTGAATTGGTTCAATTGAGGATGGCAAGTTTCATGGTGCAATATATTTGTGATCTTGCAATATAACTGCTGTGTGTTATTTGTTTGTCGTATTTTTCAGTTACTGTGCCCTTTCAGCGTGGTGTAGCATTACTTTACTACCTGACAGAAAGCATAATGCATAAATTAACAATCGCTGGAAGCAAAGTTATTGACTTACATTTGTTAAAGCAATGATAACATTATAGCATTTTATGCTTACTTCGTATTTACCTGTTGTCAATACCAAACACCCTTCCACGATTGACCAAAAATGCTTTCTTGACCAGTAAATTTTGTATAAATGTCGATAGAAACATAATAAGAAATAATGGGCTGGAAAATAAAATATGCGTTACAATTTATATTAATCACTTTTGATTTTACATTAATCACAGTCTATAGGAACTACATTCTAAGAAACTCAGCAGGCAACATACGTAGGTCAAAACTTTGTACTAAGATCTGTTTTTCATTAAACTATAAAATAAAGCATACTCATCAACGGAACAATGTACCCTATTTCAAGATGTTCAACTTTCTTGTTATTAATTTGTATAAGCATAAACTCGTTTCGCTGCCACTGTATTGGCTTACTCTTATAAAGATACGCAACACAAGATTCTAACGCTATTCAATCGAGGATTTCTTAACATTTTAAATTTCATATGCACTCTCTACTAAAATCTAGCATCCATACAGAGGTGCAGAAGCATAATGTTATGAATACCTTAGGTCAAACGCAAATACGGTGCACAAAGACTGTGTGGTCAGGTCGCCTGTGTCAACTTCTAATCCGACTTTAGTTCTTTCAAAACTTAAGCTTTAAAGTATTGTTTAGTGTGCTTGTGCTTGCGGTGGGTTACATCCAAGTCTGTTTTTTTTTTTGGGATAAAAGTGTTTCTTTCTGTACCTTATTACTCACTTGGTACTTGTTTACTTTACAAAACAACATGATGTACTCTACTAGAAAGTTCATAGAACATTACTTTCATTCATATTTAAAAGAACATACATCAAAAGCTCCCAATTAAGGTCAAAAGGGAAACAATACTCCATCAAAATCTAGGTCTCAGTAAGGAATTGAATGAAACTGAAGAAATCTTTATTTAAGTTAGGATTAGCTTAGTTTTCAAGGTGTTAAGTCCACCCTGAAATAACTGAGTTTTTTCTACTGCGTCCAACTGTCTGGCATAAGCCAGCTATATATTTGACTTAAATATTTGTGACATTATATATTTGTGAACAAGTTGTCACATGACTACAACAGTCAGGGTACACTTTTATTCAAGTGTTTGGACAAACCCCGATCAGATTTCATGTCCGAACTGTCACTTGCTGTTGTCAAGATTCGCAGCTTTTAGTGACGGGGAATCTGCAACATATTGGATATCCACAAAGTATCCTGCTGTGGCACTAACTACTACATCACCACATCCCCAAGTTATTTGCCTGGGCATAATTGGTTAGATTCCACAGTGACACAAAATTCTTCTGGGTTGGATCCTGACTGAGGTCTAAAAATGAAAGGAGTCATTTCCAGCTAAGGACCAGATGAATTAATTTCGGAAATTTTTTTGTTAATAAGTGTGTGAAAGCTCCAGCAACACCAAAAAAAAATGTCTGCATTACCTCAAGCTGAAACAGAACTGTTAGCGCTTTGCCTAGCGAAAATATTTTACTTATCACCTATTATTCACAAGATGTCTTACTTACAACAGCCAGCCAAACAATGCCCAAATAACTCCCCAGTAATTAAACAGGACAGGAAAGATGATAAATTCCGTAAATAGCGAAAATAACACACAAAATACGATTAGTTGTAAAATGTAACCTGCAAACACAAAAGGAAATGATACAGTATTAGTTCTGATGGTGTTTTTTTTCAGTCATGGAAATTAATAGGCAGGAAGCAGGAAAAGTGTGTTATAATTTTGTTTGTAATCGTTAAGTGCCCGATTGCTATCCAGTGCATGATCAACGTCAGTGGGATCATTAATCTATTTTATTTGGATTCTGATGATAGTGGTTTAACTCAATCCATGGCTTACCTGAGCAAAGGCTTTAAACTGCATTACTTGTGTTTCAGTTAAACTCTTAGTTGTGCAAGAGTTAGGTATTGACCAATACTGACACTGGAGTTGGTCAATGTATCGGTACTGGAGAGAATTGGCTACAAAAATGCTTGGCACTATCAGTAGCCATTTTGGTCTAATGCATTATAAAACCTTTAAAAATTTGAATTTTTGATAACTTTGGTGCCAGATGAGATAACCACATGGAGTTTCCGGCATTTTAAACAAAAATTCGAGCGCTATGTTCCTGAGGAGAGCATAATTGAAGATTTGTAACCGATTTTTGTAATTATTAATTACAAAAATTGTCTGATACCATAACAACCAAATATAGTTTGTATCTAAACCTGCTAATGGTCTAGCAAAAGATTTCTTTAAATAGTGATACCTTATTAAACATAGTGTCGGAGATCAGTTAGATATCGAATAGATACCATTATCGGATCAGCATCGGGAAATGCACAGCTAGGCTATCGGTCAATTCCAACTAAGAGTTCGAACTATGACTTGAATTTTACATGAAAAGCTTAAAATTGGTAATAGCAGAAACCCAGAAATAGTCATTAAGAGTAATAACAATTATTTGAATGACATGACACACATGGTCTTACATTTGTTTTATGCGTCAAGTCCTTAAGCATTACGTTCTTTGTGCATATTTTCCCTGATTACTTACTGGTTACAACGCAGCGAGCTAATGATGGAGGATTAGCTTTAGTCTTTGAAAGTCAATGTCCTTAAAACATTGCAACCGATTATATCGATACTTTCAACTTAAATCTACAAATAAGGGCCAGAATGTATGTGGGAAATTTCAAATAAATCGCACAATGGGTTCAAAAATGATTGACTAGTGCCTTTCCACTGCATTGTACTCTGAATCACTAAAATAGCATTCGGGAAGTATATCCAACATATTTCGATGAATTTGCATAGTCTGCCCAAATTGTACAAAACCAATTAATAATTTTAATACGTGCTTGCAAAATATACATCGTCAGTTTTTTTTAAATCTATTTTCGACGTGAAACCAAGACCGACATTGCCAATGCGTCTTAACACTATGTACAGTGCATACAATACACAGAAAAATAAACTGCACAGCATGCACAAAACTAACACTAAAACTAAACTAAAATAAACTTATTCAGTTATCGTTTTAAACATTTACTAGTTTAAATACCACGAAGGATCTGGGTCGGTTCAGTGTCCAGAATAATTAATTGCATATTAATTATTCCTTGGCTATCAAAACTCGTGTTCATTAGAGAGTACTTCCCAAACTCAGTGAAACACAGAGTGCTGTCACTGCAGATAACCACAGTATTTCCTAAACGTGTGATTAATTTCCCGATCCGACAGTATTACGGGACTGAAGCAGCGTCAAGCTCATTGCATCTTCGGCGTTGTTTTTTCATTGAATCCACATACTAAAGATGGCAGTCCTCCAATTTTTCTTCGCTAGGATTCTTCATGTAAACATACAGTAATTAACAAATTACCATCTCAAAATAGCGTCTTCACTAAGGTAAAAGAAGGTAACAATTGACTCTACTGTAAGAAATAAACCTATTTCTCTGCAATCGACAGGTATTAAAATCAAAACTTCTAAGTGCACTGCTTGACAGCACAAGCATGACGTTGAGAACACAGAGTGTTTATACTGATGCAATGAGGACATTCTTAACAGACTGAAATATGACGTCACTATTGATAAAGGCGGTGTAATCGGGTATGATTGGCCGCTCTCCAATTTGTTTAGAAAAGTGCTCATTTATCAATACTATTTCTTTTGTAAGAAGAATATTGATTTCTAATTATTACTTTTTCCTTGCGCTTTATCAACGTGCATTTTAATTGTATACTGATGACAAGACTACGTTGGCATCTTCTTCCTCTAGCTTATTACTTTTTTTTGTAAGTCGCGGTAAAAGGCCATCATTCTGCGTGAAAATGCAGAGATGATCATTGCTTTTTTTTTACTTTCAGCTTAAGTAATTGCAGTAATTGATCAACTGTAAAACTGCAGAGACTTATACAGACTTGAAGCTCTTTGAAGCATTGAGGCGAAGTTCAAACGTCTCACTGGATTCTGTGATTGCACAAAGTTTTGCATATTTTTGAAAATGCGCACAATACTTTTCAAGCATTAGCTGGGAGATTACTTTTACTTACCCCATATCATGTGAGCCACTTGATATCCACCAAACTGAATTGCATTGACCTGTGGAAAAAAAAAACCAGTGTGGTTCAGCATTGGTAAGGTAATACAAAATAAGTACAGTGAGATCCAGTGTAAACCACTCAATTCTCAGTTATGAATCTATGTAACTAAGGTCGTAATATTTGTTTGTTTGTGTGTGTGCGTGTCCGCAGTGGGAATCTCGATAATCCTTATTCTATTGAAATCCACAGTGTGAATCTCAATAACCTTAATTCTATTAAATTCCGCAGTGGGAATCTCGATAACCATAATTATTTTGTTTGTTTGTATGTGTGTCAAACGGAACTGTCTGTACAAGTAATTATTCGAACTGTCTTTTCAACAAAGATGCACAGTACTGATGACGTTATGGTATTTTTTCAGTCACAATATATTCATGCAAACGGGATCTATGCATCCTCTATGCAATCCAACCCTTGATCTAACTAAATTTAATGAAAGCTTCGGCATCACTGCTATCGGTGATGCTTGATTTCGATAACCGTTTGTAAGGACCTTCAACACTAATTGACAGATGCAGTAATGTCACAAACGGGAAATCACAACCATGCTCTATAAAAGACAACAATGCTCTACAACAATGCTCTATGCCCTAGGATATATTTATGTATGCATGTGCAAAATACCAAGATTAATGCAATCTTGTTGAATCCGTGGGGTTTCACGGAGTTCATAAGTCACATAGAAATATTTACAAAATGTAAAAACTTACCACTAACTTGATATTGTCTACATTTTCCATAACGTTATCGTCTAATTCTTGTCGGTACATAGAAAGGACGTTTTTGCGATATCCCTTTAACATATGGACAACAGTGCAACAGACTTGGACGCCAGTCAGGGATGCAGCCACAAAAAAACTGGCTGAAACAAAACAAACATGTCACTTATTACGTCATGGAGAGCAGAGAAGCCAAAAGTGTACAATATCAACCATACCCGACGTTTTGCGCTAACTCCACCTTATTATCAAGGGAACAAACCTTAAAATTGCATAAACGTACAAACAGGCAGCAGAATGCAGGTAAAACTGCCTAAGTCAAAACCACAATTCGAACAAATAAAAAGAAAAATTAAAAAAAATTGTATCGCCAGCCGTTGCTGGCGTTTAAGCTGCCGCCATCCTGTGCTGACGCGCTGACGTTTCGGCAGATGCTACAATTCGCAGCAAGTTATTTTTTCCGCGATTTACATGCTTGATGTACGTCGTGCAGCGTAAGGGATGCGACATTTAGCACTTGTCGTACTTGTCTGGGTGGGTTTTCAGATGTGCACATATACAGTGTATATTATATATACCCTGTATATGCATATACATTATATATATATGTATATATTATTCGTGTATATTATACACGAAACGATACAATACGGTCTGGATACTTTAAGTGACACCACTTTGTCAGTAAGGAGTGGATTATTGAATACTTTGAAATTAATTACTCTAGATTTAACAAAGATAATTGTTGAGAATGGTGACCCATGATTCGTTGATGCAAGGTGGAAGGAGCTTGTAATAAAAAGCTAATGTCCGTCCGCTTGCCCATTCGGTTGTGTGTGCACGTTAAAACTGCATGAACTTGTTCTATTAAATTCAGAAATCAGAAAATTCCCTACGCTTTAGCAGTTTCCTAACTCTTAAATCCGATCTCTCCTTTCTCCCTCAGTAATGGACATCTCACCCTGTTCGATGCTGCAGATGCTCTAGCCGCTAATAATCCATGTGTCAACATCAAATCATTCTGGCTTCTGCACTATTTAGTTACTTATTTTACCAAATTTTGTTTGATGGTCATCGTAGCTATTTTCCTAATATAACTTGACTGGGTAGTGATCCCTAGCTGATTCAGAATTTGAGAGTTTGCATGATTATTTTGATTGTAGCCAGTACGCCGAAAAGAAAACTGATCTGACATGCTTAAATTTCCTTATAAAGTGGGTGGATACATTTTTTTGTAGAACAACACCATGCCTTTTCGGTCTGATTCCAACATGAATAAATAAATATAAATAAATAAATAAAACTTTATAGACGTGTAATACCAAAAATGGTTTCTGGTAGGGCAAACAAAGCTGCTTACACCAGTCCAACAAGTTTAAATGGTATGAGGATGTAAAGAACTAACACCAATGACTTAAAAAAGAAATAATATTACAAATACAAAAATTAATGCATGGGTTAACAAAATACCTAAAATGTCATAAAAAAATAACACGTATACAAAATGTTGTAAAATAGTTTAAATTAATAAAAAACAAAAGGGAGCTGTATAACAGAGATGAAGGTAGACGAGTTAACAAAAGAGCAGCTTGTCCGCGACGAAGAAAGTTAGATTGTGCACAAGACTTCAATTTCAGCTCTGAAACTTGCAATGAGCTTGCCAAAACAACCTCATTGGGTAAATCATTCCATGAATAACACGATTAGCGAAGAAGTCTTGGTCAGACCTTTCTGTCCTTCACTCGTCGTCCTATGAAACTCTTTGCGTACTCCTGACCTGACATAAAACTTACCATGTGTTGTTATGTTTGTTTCGTGTAACAGTTTCCATGACTTACCACAAACACAGTTCAGCTGAGTTTCAATAAACACCGCAACACTCATGCTCTCAGACAGATGTTCATCTTTAGCATCTGCCAAGACCTTTGCCACCTCTACTATAACTGTAAACCAACCAAAACAATTGCGGATTAGTTTCGAAGCGACAGTTTTCAAATAAACATCTGTATCATGCTCTGACAAGATTTTTACCCTCTACTATAATTCTCTGCTATAAATAAAGCCCATTTGAGCAATATCGTGACCTGACATACCAATGGTTTAATGATTGTTGAAAATATTACGTAAAACGAGGGCAATATGTTTAACAGTAGCCAAAGCATTGTTTAAACCTTTGTAGGCTTCAAAGGGAGGCATATCTCTGCATTGTTTTGTTGGCATTATACACCCATTTGATGAACGTATCGTTACCGAGTGCGGTTAACGCTCGCTGAAACCCTTTGACCCTTCTGAACGTATCGTTCGAATTGGCGCTCATTCCTGTGTATTGTTAGATTATCTTCCCCTTTGAAACCCTTTGAAACCCTTTGAAACAAGAGCGAACGAATCAGCACTCGGGTTTTTACTATTGTAGGACGAATTGGCTTTATAATGGATAATAACCGAAAACCTCACGATATTATAAAACAATGTCCGCCGGCTCTGGCGCGCGTTTGGGACATTGTTTTATAACGCCCTCGGTTTTAAGTGCCAGTTTCAAATAAACAGGGTGTTGAAAAAGTTGCAGGTCGGCTGAATAACTTTAGAGCGGGTGAGAATTGAAATTTGAAACTTTGGGGACGTAGGTTGGGTTTAGCGATGGTTCTTTTGGCGTAACGAGTAGGGGGAATTGCCGCAAACAAAATATCACCATATTGCTCTTATCAAAAAATGGTACCACTTCAAAGTTCGTAATAGCACTACAACTGTGGCACAATAAAATACAATAAAATGTGTCTCAAGAGAAAAGAAAATATTTGCTTCAGGGAAACAGTATGATGAAATTTGAGATTCGTTTTCTAAAGTGGGCCATTACCCAACTGTAACGTTCGTCACATGTCCACGTCTTTGTTCAATGTTTAGTGGCCTACATGCTCGGGTTGCCGACTGCTATTTCAAAATTTGAACTGGAAACAATGGATAAATTAAAATGCTCTTGGAATTAGTGGATTTTCGCAGCATTGGTAGGCAGATATCGATAGTTGTTGTTCGCACCTACTGTTCGTACTGCATGATCACTGCTAGTTCTAAAAAAACAGTTAATTGCCAGAATCACGTGATTCGTGCACGTATAGTCTTCACAACCCTTAACAGTTATTGTGTAGCATAGGAACACGTTAATTTCAAAGGGCCATCGTGACGTAATTGGTCGGAAAGCTATTTACTGGGTAAATTTGTAAGTGTTTTCATTCAAATTTCACAATTTTCAATCTGGTGTTTACTCTTTGAAACAATACTCAGCTGGAATATAATAGGGGGCGTGACTTTAATGGCTCATGAACAGCTAGGTCATTAGCACCAACCTCAGCTATAGTGCAGTGGTCCAAGTTGCCACTGTGCTACACATTACAGCAATGTTAACCAAACGTCAAATCTAGATCTTATCGTATATCTGTACCTCCTGCAAAAATTGAAAAACACCGCACAAGAGAACAAAATCAGCACCAAATTAACACACAATGTTTTGCGGAAGGTGGAAACAGTGACAAACACCATCAAGATGGTGACAAGGGACAAGAACGTGACGGCTATGACTGGCTGGCTACACTGATGACAGTCAGGAGAATACCCCCCCCCCATCAAAAGGAAGCAATGAGTAAGGTTAGTGTAAGCAATACGCAAACGGACTAACACCACCTCTTCGTCGTGATTGTGGCAACAAACCGGTGGCATTCCTGGAGAATGCCTTTAATATCCAGCACCTTACTGCCGTCATTTTTGTCCCACAAAGCTTGCCAAGCAGCGAGCAATCCCAGACGTATAGCTGGAAAGGCGTCTGAGGCAACAAGGCACATATCTCAATCGGGGAACAGAAAGGGGCGCTTTCCCTGCAGCATCAGCGTACTTATTCCCAGATATCCCAACGTGGCCCGGGATCCAGCAGAAAATCACAACCTCCCACTGGACAGGGAAGCAGGAAAGCAGTGCTTGGGTTCTCTATGTCAAGGGGCTCCTAGGGTTGTATGTTCGCAAGGACTCCCGGGTACTCACGGTCACTAAAGATGATAAAATGCGTGCCCCGAAGTTCAAGGATTCATTCATTCATTCAACAGCCAGACTGAGTGCCAGAAGATCTGCCGAAAACACAGAATATTCTGATGGAGGGCGATGGGTAATAGTCAGTATCTCATGCACACAAGCACATGCCAAGCCACCAACATCTGACTTTGACCCATAAGTGATAAGCTACCTACACCCGACGTAGTGATAACACAGCCGCCGGAACTACCAGCAAGTACCTTGCTAGAGGAGTGGAAGTTTTTGAGGGGGATGCCAGGCAGAATGTGAAATTGCCACGTGGGACATTCCAAGGGGCTACTGGCATCTCCTCCAGTCTCAAGACTCGATGCATTTCAAAGACAATCTCCCGACAGGACTGCAGAAGCCTATTGGAACAATTGACTGCGCATAATGCTCATTACGCCATAACTGGGTGATTATCCTTTTTTTGCAGCTTGGTGCGTTGCTGTATAATTTCCCAGAGTTTTTATTCAATTTCACAATTATAGGGAATATTACACAATCAGTAAATTACTGGTATGAGCATTAGTTTTTCTTGAAATACCTTGTTGGTACTTGTTTTACCTGATCGTGACTTTTCTTAATGTGTGATATTTTCTCCACCTCCTTCCCCGACATTAAGTAATGACCAATGCCTAAATCTGAGTGGACTGTGTTAATGTGGAAGGTAAGACGTAATAAGTACATGGTGGAAAAACTTACGATTTGGCATGGTTTCGTTTAGTTGTCCGCGATGTTTTTGGACTGCATTCCAGATCGTAAAATACAGATCCAACATAAAACCGACCATTGAAGAGACCATCTGTAAAACATGGAGAAAATGTTGTTCAAGCCAAGAAGAATAAAACACACCAATGTGCTATCAAAATTAGAAAGGAAAATGCTTAAAATCCACTGCACATAAATTACAAATGTAAAACATAACTCTTTCATTATTTCAGCACTTTTGTAATTTTAAACTGACTTTTCACAACTAAACTGTTTGATTGTAAAATAACTTTTACTTCGCAGGGGTTGTTGGAATAGATTATATTCTGTATCGGAATGGTGTCTTTTGCCACATTGTTTGGGTGTAAAATAACTTTTAGTTGACAGGGCTTGGTGGAATAGATTACATTCTGTAGTAAAGTGGTGTCTTTTCCCAAATTCTTTGGATGTAAGAAAACTTTTAGTTGATAGGGCTTGGTGGAATAGATTACATCTAGTGGAGTGGTGCCTTTTGCCATAGTCTTTGGGTGTACAATAACTTTTAGATGGGCAGGCCTTGTTAAAGTAGGAACATTTTGTAGCGGAGTAGTGTCTTCGCCTAATGCTTTGAATATTCAATAACTTTTAGTTGGCAGGCCTTGGTGGAGTAGGAACATTCTGTAGTGGAGTAAAGACGGGAAAGCCAAAGGCTCACAAGAAATAATTAAATACAGATGCAAACCTATTTGCGTTGCCTTTTGGACTTATCCAGTGGCGAGTGGATAGTGTGTATGTTTTTATGTTTGTTTGTATGTTTGTATGTTTGTATATTTGTTTGTATGTATGTTTATATGTACGTATGTATGTTTAAATGCTGCCTATGGATGTTTCCTTTTGGCCGTGTCAGTATGGCTCAGCGGTAGGAACTCGGCCTTTTGTTTCAAAGATCCTGGGTTCGATTCCCCGCTCAGGCAGTCTGAGACATAAGTCCAAAAGGCACCGTAAATAACTTTGCATCTGTATTTAGTTATTTCTTGTGAATGTTTAGATGGCAGGCATTGGTGAAGAAAGAACATTCTGTAATGGAGTGGTGTCTTTCGCCAAATGCTTTGGGTGTACAATAACTTTTAAATGGCAGGGTTTGGTGGAGTGAAATGGCCGTGAAATTTGCGTGAAATTTGCAGCATTTTGCCGTGAAATGGCATCTTTCGCCAAACTCTTGGGTAAAAAATAACTTTTAGTTGGGAGATCTTGGTATAGCATAATACATTCTGTAGTAGAGCGGTGTCTTTCGCTGGAGCTTCTTTTACACATGTTAGTGCGATGCTGATGGCTTACATATCCTTTTCTCGTATCTGTTCCTTTAGAGAATTGATTTTTTTAAGGCTTACATCCGTATTTTATATGCTTATACATTTTTTAAATGTAAATTGCGCATTGTGCTCAACTGTACTAGCCTACGTAACTAACATGTAGATTATGTTGCCATGTATTCCTTCCCAAAGTAAACGTAGTACTAATTTTCGTTGCCTAAATAAGTGGTATATGTGGGACCCCTGGTGTAACTCAATAGAGTATGAGTATGTAGTAAAAAAATTGTTGGCACTATTTACATAAAAGTTGCTAAAAGTAACCGTTCTACCCTTACAAGCATTGTCTTAAAGCCATTTGTCCTAAATAAAACTTGTAGAATTTACAGACAACTAAAAATGTTTTTGTGGTCCAATGGATTCGGCTGCATTTGCTTGTAGAAGAGGTTAAATACTCGTAAAAATACGCTGGGTCTCCCTCACTATAGGAATAAATTCGATGTAGGGAAACTTACAAGAATGTAAAGTAGGACTCCGAGGCAGACACTTATGAGAATCGATATGGAAAATCGGAATCCTGAAACATGATATGAAAATAACGATTATTACGGGAGGGCTTTAGACTGGTGTAAGGTTATATGTGAATTTGAAAACTGCAAGCACATGTAGACTTTAAAATAAAAAAAAAAATCGTTATTGTTTCTGAAGTTGCAGTGCCCATTTCTATAATGAACAGGGGCTATAATGAATCTATAATGAATCTACAAGGGTTA
The DNA here is from genome assembly GCA_023313725.1 of Lithobius niger. Taxonomy (NCBI): domain Eukaryota; kingdom Metazoa; phylum Arthropoda; class Chilopoda; order Lithobiomorpha; family Lithobiidae; genus Lithobius; species Lithobius niger. The sequence continues at coordinate 51,438 of JAHWFP010186519.1, read as the reverse complement.
TAATGAACAGGTGTGTTGTTAAGCATCGTTACTACACAACAATGCTACTCTACTTTGCTACCTGGTAGCATTGTTGACTTCTGCTACTCTGCAATGTTGCCATTAATTTTAATTTTATTCCGGGGAGCCTCGGTCCGAAACCACGTGCTCCCCGTATAACCACATAGCAGTACACTTTTACAGAGCCTTACACATTCTCCACAAAGTCCTACACATCATCTACAAATAAACGAACAAGCTCCACATTACCATGAATACACGCAAACCCCGGGAATGAACTGAATGGAGGATGGAACTGCGGCCTACACCCGTCGTACCCCGGATTTCTTGACAAATCCTGCCAATGCACTTTAAAATGCAACCGACTTTTCGAACCGGCATTCGTCCCAGAGCGTGCAGGGCGCTAATAGTCGGTGTTACCCCGAAAAATTTAGAAATTTTCACTCTTTGTGGTTGGAGAGCCCTAAACACGAGGAGGAGGTGCCCTGGTCCATCCCACAGTCCCGACAAGCCGGTGACAGGGACCAGCCCAGTCGATACTGATGGGCACAGAGATGGGAATGGCCTGTCTGAAGGCGAGATAACGTCCGTCCCATCCAAACCGGGAGACCTTCCATAGTGGAATTCAAAGAGCAGCTTGGCTGAAGTTAATACTGGTTGCGACCAGTGGTGGCAACGGGCCACTCAGAATCCCATTCATTTAGGAACCACGCAAGGAGGCATGACTTCTTGGATCTTGGCAGAGGAGCTGGGGAGATAACGTCAGTGGCCACAAAATAGGCTAAAGCTGCCATACAACAAAGAATCAGCTTTTACATAATTTAATCTTTTGGCGTTTTTTAAGATCATATCTGCAAGTGCAAACGAAGTAGTGGTTAATAAATACTGCCAAATTTTACGCACTTTACCTGCAACATTTTGGTATAAATACATCCTTATTCGATCAGAAATGGTTCCCTTGAATTGTGATGTTCCGCTGACTCTAACGAAAAAAATGAAGTAAATACTATAAAAACTTTATGGTAGGAACTTACAAACGGAAAACGGACAGATAAACTTAAAAATCCAACTCAAAAATTTAAAAGAAATACCTAGTATTCCATTGAACTTTTGTGGCGAATATTCGAATGGAATATATCGTATTCAAATATGCTCTTAACGAATGAATATTCGAATAGTCGTCCGACTCCTATGTGTAACCCATCACACACAGGACGTTTGCCTACATAAGACGAGAAAATAACTAAAGCCGGCTATGAAAAAGCGAGCTGCGTGAGAGTTTACTGGGGACCACAGGAAGTGATCAAAGCACAGCCAAGTTGTTAAGAGCTTGGTCTCCGTGCCATGAGGATGAGAGATCATACCCCATCACATTTAGGTGGGACTTAAAGAAATGTCCTCCTCTGGTCCACTTCCGGAGTGGAAGGGGTTAATTAACGTATAAAGCAAAGTACTAATATTGCAGTAATTATTTAATATGTAGATAACAGCTTACCCCGAAGTCTTCTTTAATAAGTTTTTGACGTATTGGACCTAATTATACAAGAACAAAGGGAAAAACAAATTGTTTTGAACTTAAAAACTACACTTTAAGCAAGAAGCATGGATTCGAAACAAAATTGTAATTTTGTTATTCTAAGGCTGTAATGATTACCTGATAAGGGATTTTAATGGTTTGCACTGATGGTGATTCTTGTAGTTTTAATCGTATTATGCGTTGTATTCGAAAAATAAATTTCAAGATCAGGAAGCCGCCTGCTGTGAAAATAACAGCTGACTGTGCAATCTCTTGTGCAAGTAGTGTCTGTATAGCAAAAAAAGTTAAAATGACATTAAAACTGATAGTAGTTTGACAACAACAGCAAGAACAAGAAAAACACAATGATAATAACTAGCTGTACCCCCGGCGTAACATACGCCGGCTAGCTGGTTCCCGCATACCTGAGCGTAACACTGTAATGGCCCCGGTTTCCCTTATTGTGTGCAGTCCCGGCAGTCCTGTCAGGAGATAGCCTTTGAAATGCCCACCGTCTTGAGGCTTGGGGGGATGCCAGTGGCCCCTTGGCTTGTCCCAAGTGGCATTTTCATTTTCGCTCTGGCGTCCCTCCCGAAGGGTTCCACTCTACCAGCAAGGTACTTACAGGAGTTCCGGCGGCTGTGTTCTCAGTATGCCGGTTATCAGCGGCTGTTTACTGATGGGTCGAAGTCATACGCTGGCGTGGCTTGTGCTTGTGTATGTAAGGGAGTGACGGTTGCCCATCGCCTTCCATCAGGCTATTCTGTGTTTTCTGCAGAGCTTTTGGCTCTCGGTTTGGCGGTGGAATGGATCCTTGGCCTTCAGGGCACGCATTTCATTATCTTTAGCGATTCCATGAGTGCCCTGGAGTCCTTGGCGAATTGCAATCCTCGGAACCCCTTGACACAACGTGTCCAAGCTTTGCTTTCCCGCTTGCCTGGCCGGCGGAAAACCGTGCTTTTCTGCTGGATCCCGGGCCATGTTGGGATAGGTGGAAATGAGTAAGCGGATTCTGCAGCAAAAGGGTCCCTTTCTGGCCCTCTCGGAAGGGATCTCAGCTTTGTTCCCTCGGACGCTTTTCCAACTCTGCGTCTAAGGTTACACGCTTTTTGGTAAGCCTCGTGGGATGGACAGGACGGCAATAAATTACGAGCTATTAAAGGCACTGTTGAGGAATGGCACTCGGCGTGTCGCCGCAGTCGCCGTGAGGAGGTGGTGTTGGCCCGTTTGCGCATTGGTCACACTCGACTTACTCACTGTTTCCTTTTGCGGGGGGTTGACCCTCCTGAATGTTATTGGTGTCGGCGGCCACTTTACGGTCCGGCACTTCCTTGTTGATTGTTGCCATCTTGATGGTTTTCGTCGTCGTTTCCATCTTCCGCATGACATCGTGCGTCAATTGGGCGATAAGTCTGTCCTCCTGTCCGGTGTTTTTCAATTTTTGCAGAAAGTACAGATGTATGACAAGATTTAGATTCGGGGTTTGAATAATATCTCTGTAATGTGTGGTGCAGTGGCAACCCGGACCACTGCACTGTGACTGAGGTTGGCGCTAATGACCAAGCTGTCGACGCGCCACTAAGCCTCATCTCTCCCCCCCCCCCCCGG
>JAHWFP010186519.1:27354-48214 GCA_023313725.1 Lithobius niger | reverse complement strand
CATCTCTCCCCCCCCCCCCCCTTATTGTGTGGTCTGAATATCCCCATCTCTGCTCCCTCTTTGAATCCCTGCTGATTTGTGTTATGCAAGTAAATGTTTATTTTCAACGGAGGACGTTTCTCTGTTCTGATACCAAGCCCAACAAACTCAACAACGGTTGTGCATGCAGTGATTGTTACTCAACCAACTTTGAAACTCTTCCAAGTCGGCTCTTAAGAGCTAGCTTTATTAATGCAATATGTCGATTGTTATAGGCCACATCTGTTTGTTTGACATTGTCGGTCCCTCGTCCTCTTTCATTATACACCCTCTTTCATTGTAGTGCATAATAATGATGAATTTGCTTGCCCAACCTAAGCGTATTATATATATATAGAATTACATATATAGATAATAAATAATTAATCCTTTTATGCACGATGTTCTTAAACAAGCGCAGCTACAAGACAGAGAAAAAGTACGTCTCCCAGGTGCACAGCGAGCTTTGTGAGAGTCCCCAGGGGCTTCGGCCAACACAAGCAAGTAGATTCCAGTGATCATCGTTCACTCCTCAAACCAAGTACATGCAAGTTCGATTTCCAAGACTGACCCATGTACACGATTTTAAAAATACTTCTGGAAGTTAAAGCATGAAATTAAAAGGTTAAGGTAGATTCATGTATGTTTTTCTCCAATGTGCTTAAGAGTAACATTTTTTTTTGCTCAAATGAGATCACTGGCTGATCATTATTGCAAGTAAAACACATGTAAGTAAAATCACATGTAAAATGTTTGCAGTAATATTGTACAAAGTGCAAGAACACAAACACAAATTTAGTGGTGTTTCGGGTAACACAAAGAAAAATCAGTTGTAGACATTACTGAGGTCATAGTGGAATAAACATGTACGTAATAAGATCGTATAAATCAGGACTACTACATTTAAGCACTACTGTTAAGAATTAAGTACGAATCCAACGGCACTACGCGTATGATAGTACGGAAGCATTGTGTGAAGTTTTTCAGGACAACATGCTTCTCGAAGGAGCAGCTTCGAGACCGCCTTGAGCCTCATTTATTTCCGCCTGCATGTACATCCAAATGGAAGAATATAATAGCAGTGATTACTATAAAAAAAAGGGGGGGGGGGGTCGTTAACCATGGTGGGAAGGGATTTGAGACAAATGATGACTGACATTTTCGCGAACGTAAACGAGGAAGAATATAGTAGAAATTATCAAGAAAGGGAGGAGTGGGAGAATTAGCGGTAGGGTGGGTGATTTGAGCCACAGGATGCGCTGATTGAGTGAACGAAGCAAACGATAATCAGCGTTTATTAGCCAGTGTGTGCAAAAAAAATTAAGGAACTTATTCGGTCGAATACGGACATACACATGAGCTACAATACCTAACAAGTTTGGAAACCGTGCAAACCATATAAAATCTCAAGTCTAATCGCTACCCTTGCCGATATTTGGAGTAGGTGCCAACACAAACTTCTGATATTTACTTCGTTTTTTTTCCCTCTAACGCTTTTGAATGACTTCATCCACAAGTTTCTCGCACGGGGTGCGATGGCAGCGTTTTCTGCTTTATTGTTTAAACATGTTTAGTGCTGCGTGCTGCATGTTTCGCAACACGCAACATGCAGGACGCATCATTAAAACGTTAAAACCACTAAAGGCCTCTCCAGACAGAAGAAAATTTCGTGCGAAGCTATGCGTGACTACGTGCCTACAAGGTCAAAATTGCAGCAATCGTGTGGTTGGTGTTGCGTTAAGAACGAATATTGAAGTCTTTTTTACACCATACTGCGTCGGCGTGCAGCCGCGAGCAGCCAGTCTGGTTAGGGCTTTAGTCGAAAAAAGCTGCCACCGTACCACGTGCGTGAAACTTGTGTGATTGACGCCATTCAAAAGCGTCAGAGGAAAGTATTTTTTTTTTCACATTTGCAAGTTCAAAACGCAAAAACCGTATCGAATCTCATTGATTTACGGGCTAAAATCCACATATACCGTGTTTAGACATAAAACGACAGAGACAAACAGACACCAGCACAGAACCAGAAGCAATTTATGCTAGCATAGGGTGCGTCTCATTCTGTTCTGGTGTCGGAATGTCTCTTTCTTTTCATCTCTATCCACAATATTCGTAGATTTTAAGGGTAAATCAATAAGGGCACGTTTACACAACTACTCGCTTTTGCATTCTCGCAGCTAGAAGCTAGAAATCACCTCAAATTCCAACATGGCGGCGGTTTTATGTCTGCCGCCTTGCAACGAAATCAGCAAACAACGTGAGTTCGGAAGCGTTTGGGAAAATTGTTTCGTCATGAGGAATTCTTTATATTATTGGCACGGATTATAATACTGCAAGTATTTACCCAAACGATGTCGGATTTAGCTAACCCATTTAGCGTTGTTACCATGGCAATGTCGCCTTTGCCGTCGCGATTGAGTTCTAGCTGCGAGAATGCAAAGGCGAGTCGCTGCGTAAACGCGCCCTAAGAATGGATACGGGGTTTCGAGTTTTGAACTTTCAAATGTGACAAATTAATCAGATATCAAATATTCAGGAAAACTAATCAGGAATTAACTAATTTTATTGACTAACACAAGTCGGCGGTTTTTGGTTCGAATACAACCCTATAGTAAACCAGAACAGATTTTAGTACAAGGCTGACGTTGGCACGCAAAATACACGTTGTAAAACCGAAAACCATAAATTAATTTCATCCTATTGTTATTCAACGTGAAAACAAAAATGAAAACTTGGTCAGGTACTTACCAGAGGAAGCTGAGAGTAATGGCAAATTGTAGTACATTGCAGGAACCTAATTGGTGCAAGAACCAGAATACAGCCAAGTCCAAGACATTGCCTCAGCATTGTGTTCACCGAAATGCAATGGAAGAGTGGCAAATAGACAAAGCTCAGGAAGCATATTGCCCAGAGCTGTATGAATGCTTGAAACAATTGCAAGTGATGAATGAGTATAACCGGATACAAATACAGAGGTTGGCTCAAGCATTTGATCAAAAGAACACATTGAACGTGTAGTTCATTATCCTGGTTTGTAAAGTGAACAAGCGTCGAGTCAGAAAGAAAAGGGTAAAAAGCCCGTAAGGAGCACGAAGAAATATTTTTGAAACCCTGTTTCAAAAAAAAATTTGTTTGAAAAATTTAAAGTCAAACAAGTAAGTATGAAAATTACATGGAAACGTTTCAAATTTCCGCATTTAAAAAAAAAACTATGACTAGATAGCGGCGCTTCCTCGGACCCCTTCGCTCCTCCCCCAGTGCTCTGATGCTCCGAGGCCCCTGCAGTACATTCCCGGGGAGGTCCGACCTCTCCCCGTTCGACCCTGGTTTGGGTTAGAGTAGATCAAAACCCTATATTAAGCAAGAACAGGTGTTGGTATAAGGCTAACGTTGATACCCAAATTACACTTTGTAATTAACAACAGGCGGCACTCTACAAATCCGGTCTTGCTACCTTTTGTTGGCTTCTAACCTGACTTAGCTTATGTTAAATATTGATTTTCTTTTCTTATAATGTGCTTGTTGCTGTGGTGGGTCATACCAAAGGTGTATTTTATGATTTTATGTACCGATGTAAGCCTCGTGCTAAAATCTGCCATTGCTTGATAATGTGTAATAATCGCACCCGAAAAGTCTTAAATACTTTTTCTTCATGCTACCGTTGGCTTTTTACGTCTTTCATTATCTGTGTACTGCACCAAATGTGCTACCTTTGCGATCCCTGGCTAGATGGTCCTGTACAAGCTTAAACGACCCTGGCTTAAATGATCCTGGCTACAAGCTTAAAGGTAGCTTGTCATTCAGCGAATGACAGCCTGCAGCATCTAGCGCCGTCTACCATTATTTAGTTCGATGTAGCACTTGATTTCTACAGGCGAAGGAATTCACAAAGAAATTTATTTTTACACAACAAAAAGCCGCGTGTCTCCTTAATAATTGCGTCTAAAGTTGGTGCATCCGCGTGCACGACAGAGCAAAAGATCAAAGTTAACGATATCACTGTCACTAGATGGCGCCCATCTAGCGGTTCAAAATGTGCGTTTCAAAACGTTCATTTCAAAGCACCCGTGATTAAGTTAGGCTTAATTTTACCGATTGCTCCTAGTGCCGAGCTAGTAGGCGTGATGTCCTGGGGGCAGTTGTCTTTCTTGCTTGCTCAGATAAGAATATCATGCATTCTCGTAAGGCCAGGCTTTAATGATGACTGACTGATTCGTTAATCCTTTATATATTATTTAAAAACCATGTTTATTTTTTTATAAACCATGGTAGATGTTTATTGCATGCCACAGTGCCAGGTGTTTATACCAAAGGTTTGCAAATTTTTTACCTATTATTTAAGGATTCATGAAGGATTTTGCAAAAAAAAACGGCTAGCAAAAATTGGATGCGTGCAGAAGAGCATCAAGAAGAAATCATTCACTTATTGTGTGCGCAGAGTATCTTGAATCCTGTATATATTTTATGAGCGGCTACATCTTCCTGGAGGGAGCGGCTTTCATCGACAACCGCCATTGTTTTTCTAACCATCTTGGAGATCAACAAGGTGCTCTGCTATCGAAAATATACAATCGATTATCTGTATTCGTTCAGGGGCGAACTCAGATAGGCGACGGACACTACAATAGTTAAACCATTACATGAAAAAAATAAAATTCAATGTTTCACTAATGTAATACTTCGCAAAACTGTGCATAGACTTTAGAACCAGAAGGCTTATTCCGCATTCAAATGAGAGGTGAAACTGAAGTAAGGGTGACGGATAGGTTGGAACGGGGGGGGGGGGGGGGGAGAATTGAGGCCTAATGGCACCACCGAGAAGTATGTTCAGGCTCTGCGGTTAACTTTACTCATGGGTTCTCCACCATATTTTTTCTACTGTACCGTAGCCAAGTCTCAAAACTAAAATGTTTCCGAATGAAGTATTTTGTAGACCAAATAAAATTTGCAAAAATCATTCAAAAACAGAGTTTGGATTGATTCTAATGAAGTGTTGGTTCCAGGGGACTGGGGCAATCGGCGCCACTAGTCCCAGCAGACTTGTGAGTTTCTTGCACGATATACTATAGCATTAAACAGGAAGGAAAGCCGACGGCTCAACAAGAGTTGAATAAATACAGATGCAAACCTATTTACGTTGCTTTTTGGACTTATACATCAGACTGCTTGAGTGGGTTCGATTCAGTGAGGCAGTCTGACATATAAGTCCTACAAGGAACGTAAATAGGTCCGCATCTGTATTTATTTAAAATAATGTAAGAAGTATAGTCGACGATAACATCTCTCCACTCAGCACCTACACCCATTTCAAAATAACACAGCAACAAGCACTGGTAACAAAACATTGGTTGGGATCGTCAGAGTTTTTTGCAAATAAAAGTCTACAAATTTCACAAGGGGAAGCAAAAAGTCTCATTATGAAATATTACTGTGAACACTTTGCAGGTTTGTTACCTGAGCATTGCGAAAATAGTTCATAAGACGGGAGCCAATGTTTCCTGTCAATATATCACTAATCGTGACTATATTGAGGAAACAAAAAAAAGAAAAAATTCGTGTAAAAGCAAGGTATCATAACCAGGGCCGCAGTTGGCTGGGGGGGGGGGGGGGTGAGGGGCATATACTCGATCTTTACCAGGCTGACGGGGGCGTAATTAGACCCATCAATGTTTTTATGTACAATTCTTCAGAATGTTTTTAAAGATTTTTACTTTTTACAACCATATTGCAGGGACAAGCAACATCATAATAAAATATATTTGCCCAAAACCAGAAATACAAGCCAATTTGGCATGGGAGAGGGAGTTGAGCTTAAAAAAGTATCGCTTATGAGTTGTATACTTATAAATATCCATAAACATATGCAATTGTTTTGATGGTAGGGGTGCAAAAAACATGAGTTGCCCCTCCAAAAAATCTCTAACTACGGCCCTGGCTCGTTACCATTCTGTTTCTTAACAGAATCAAACCTATCATACGTAAGACTTCTACAACAGCGTTTGTCTTATAAACTATTATTAAAATAGAATAGAATAGGATATACAGGGTGTTCGGAAATTGGTGTCAAATATTTTGAGGGTCCGCTGTGTGATCAAAGATAAGAAGAAAAAGTCCTATAAACATTGGTCCGGAAATGCACCAGTCTTTAGTTACAGCCCCCCCCCCCAGGTTTGGGATAAACAGTTCTTAAATACCTCGTAATAATTCACCGTTTCCATTCCAAACTCAGGATATGTGGGGGGGGGGGGATTGAGGCTTAATGGCGCGTCGACAGCTTGGTCATTAGCGCCAACCTCAGTCACAGTGCAGTGGTCCGGGTTGCCACTGCACCACACATTACAGAGATGTTATTCAAACCCCTAATCTAAATCTTGTCATACATCTGTACCTCCTGCAAAAATTGAAAAACACCGGACAGGAGGACAGACTTATCGCCCAACTGACGCGCAATGTCATGCGGAAGATGGAACCGATCATACCGATGGAAGATGTGCCATATCATACCTGGTATTTCAGTACTTCATAATACAGTATTGGGTCGCACAACTTATCAGAGGGAGAGGTAATTTTCTTATGGGGGAGGGGGATCAAACTTGGGGGAAGAGAGGAGTAACTGCTTTGGTCTTGTACTTTAATGAAACAAATTGTACATACCAGAAAAAAAAACATCGTATCACATTACTGTGTGATTGAAAACAATCGAGAAATGAAACATCATTAAGTAAACAGAAGATGGCTACTCAAAGTTTTACTGAGTATCATTGCATTTGCGGCTCTGCTGCAATTAACTGCAATACGCATCCGCAAAAGACCTCCTCTCCAGAACATTCTGTGACAAGCAACTCAAAAAGATAAATACGACGGAAAACAAACTAAACGTAAGCGTTTTATCATAGTAGGTGCTCAAAATGACCCCCCTCTGCCTCGATGCAGTTCCGAAGCCGCTGCGCCATGGACCGACGAACCCGTTCAAAGATTCCAGGGGTTGTGCGAATCTGGTTGCATCCATCCACAATCCTTTGGCGAAGTACATCAGCATTGGGAATTGGTGTACTGTACACGAGTGACTTTAAGTGTCCCTAAAGATAAAAGTCTAACGGGTTTAAGTCCGGAAATCTAGCAGGTCATGCTATTGGGCCTGCACGTCCAATCCATCTGTCAGGAAAGCTTCCATCAAGGTAATGTCGGGCCAAAAGGCTGAAGTGAGCAGGTGCACCATCGTGCATAAGCCACATTCGTGTCCTGACTGCCAGGGGAACGTCTTCCAGTAGTTGGGGCAAGTCATACTGGAGGAAATAGAGGTAGGTTTCTCCATTTAGGCGTCGAGGTAGAAAAAAAGGCCCTACCAAATGATCACCAACAATTCCAGCCCAAACGTTTAGACTAAATTGTTGTTGATGTCTAGATTGTTGTACCTCGTGCGGATTTGCATGGTCCCAAAGATGGTTGTTGTGATAGTTGAATATGCCATCACGTGTGAAGCCAGCCTCATCTGTAAACAGGATAGACGGCAGGAAATGAGCGTCTGCTCCACATTCATGATTCAGTCGCACACAGAACGCTCGTCGTGGTGGAAGGTCGGCCTCGCCAAGACCTTGGACACGTTGCAAATGGTAGGGGTATAGCAGGTTATGATGCAAAATGTCCCAAATCGTCGAATTACTGACACCCTCTCTGCGTGCAATGCGTCGTGTGCTATCCGATGGATTTTCTGCTATGTGCTGGAGAACTCTGTCTTCCAAGCCAACAGTTCGCACAGTTCTGGGTCTTCCAGCATCCGATGTCCGTCTCCCAAATGAGCCTGTTTCCCGTAAGCGCTGGTGGATACGACTGAACGTTCTAGCACATGGCAAATTCCTGTCTGGATACCTTTGAGCGTAGAGACGTCGTGCTTCCAATACATTTCCATCTGCAAGACCATACATGTAGTGCATGTCTGCCAGTTCGATGTCTGGATACTCCATACTTAGGGAAGAGAACTACCGAACAGTAAACGTAAACAAAGGATCACAATGTCACCTTTAGATTTAAGTCATCAAGTGATTTAACAAACCCCTGTATTAACAAGAAGTCGTCTGTCAACCCCGAAATGTGGACTCTCCAAATGGTGTTCAAGGTCACCTTGTACAGATATGCAATGTTCAATTTGAATTTGTGATTACAGTACTTTTTCGCATCACAAACGTTGTTGTTTTTGTCAATAAATGTTATTACATTCTGGAAGGGAGATCGTAACAGGGGGATAGCAACTAATGAATGGCAGAGCTTGCCCGCTGTAATGTAACTTTTAAGACTTCTAAGTTATTGTTTTTTAGAAGTTGGGTTTTCAAGGATTTTTGTCTTTAACACTTAAAACTACAAAGAATCTGAGGTGGAGATTTACCTCCAAATCAAAACCAAGTTTATGCGATGATTTTTGTGGAAGCTGGAGCGTTAGACAAAGGCAACAAACAAACAAACAAATAAGCAACCAAATTCAAATGTGTGGGTTGAGTACAGTAATGTTGTTCTCGCCGCTTCGGCCAATGAAACAAGTGATCATCCGAATTCTAAGGATTCCCCCACTTTTACGTTTTAAGCTTCTTTGCTTGAAGAGTAGAAAACAAACACATTAAATCCCTCACTTTTAATGGCGAGGATACCCGATTGATAATGTTTGGTGCTCTCCACAGAGATGTACGTACCGTAGTTGTTTTTTTTGGAGGGGGGGGGGCACAAACTTGGAAAACGATGTAACCTACTTGGTCTTTACACGTAATGAAAGAAAGTACAGTACTACTTTCGATTGTTTTCAATCACACGATGTGTTTTTTCTACAATTTGTTTCATTAAAGTACAAGACCAAAGCAGTTACTCCTCTCTTCCCCCACGTTTGATCCCCCCCCCCCATAAGAAAATTACCTCTCCCTCTGATAAGTTGTGCGACCCAATACTGTATTATGAAGTACTGAAATACCAGGTATGATATGGCACATATCCTGAGTTTGGAATGGAAACGGTGAATCATTACGAGGTATTTAAGAACTGTTCACCCCAAACCTGGGGGGGGGGGGGCTGTAACTAAAGACTGGTGCATTTCCGGACCCATGTTTATAGGACTTTTTCTTCTTATCTTTGATCACACAGCGGACCCTCAAAATATTTGACACCAATTTCCGAACACCCTGTATAGAATAGAAGGTGTAGGCCAGTAAGGTTAGAGCCTTTTGAAGACCAAAGCAGCAGATGTTAAGTGGAAGGAACCTCCATCGTCTCAGTCGTTTTTTTGCCACTGGAGGGAGGAAACCGGAGTACCAGGAGAAAACCCCCGTACATATACACTTCCCTTCACCAGGATCGAACCCGGGTTTATAAGAATCCAGAGATGTACAGTTGATATCAAAACGCCCATCGAATCTGACGCCCCAATGCTCGCAGCTATATCCGTGGACCTACGTGGACTGGCTTATGCGAATGGTAAATGTATGGAATTGTATAAGCCAATGTAAAAATAAGTGTAAAATGTCTTACTCTTCGTTATGCTGTGTACATTTGGTAGGTCGTCCAGCAAAAATATCACATCTAAAACATCAAGCGTTGTTAAAATAAATGCAGCCACAATCATGCTTCGGTTCGTCTTGTTTTCAAGAAAGTTGACAGATCTGAAAATAAAATTATAATTGTGTGTTTTTTTTTAATTATTTTTGTTGGGTCTTGGTATATCGCTAGCGAGCACCTGCAGCGTAGGGACTCTGGCCTGGGGCGAGTTGCTCGTCAAACACGAACATCGAACATGACGCGATTTTGACGTAATCGTAGCCGTGTTTGTACACGACGTGACCAACGATTCCGTCAAAATCGCGTCATGTTCGACGTTCGTGTTTGACGAGCAACTCGTTCCTGGTCTCAAGTCTGCGCACGGGACATGTCCAGCTGCGAGCACATCTCTACCAGCTCGGATGGTGTGACTCACCTGTCTGTGTCTGGGATACGGAGACTGAGATTGTTCGACATGTTCTTTTGTCATGTCCTGTTTGGGCAGCACACCGACGCCAACCTCTGCGGGAAGTACTGGGGTGCCCCCACATTTGGCGTCGATGCGACATTCACGTAGGGTAGTGTTTGACTTTTGCAAGGCCATGGGCCTTTTTACTTGATTGCTCGCTCCGCGTTTGGATTGGTTCATTACGTGGAGTTTCACTGCGGGTTTGGGTGCGGTGGCAGCTATCCTGTTGGTTGTTTGGTTTTTAGTTGTTTTAGTTTTAGGTTAGGTTAAATAATGAATAAATAAATATAAATAAATAAGAATTTGAACCTATAATGGTATCAGGAGAACGGAAGGGCTGGGGCCACTGACACCGATCCTGCAGAAAAGAAACAGGTGGAAAAGGGGAAATGTTTAAGTTTGGTAGTTTCTGTTTAAAAACTTATCAAGTGGATGTTCATCCAAGCGTCGCTTAAATTCACTAACTGAGGGCGAATTGACAAAAGCTTCTGGAAGAGAATTCCAAGGTCCTATTACCCGAGACGCAAAGAAAAACTTTCTGCAGTCCGTCCGTGGAATGGGCATGCTCAATTTAAGGGAATGGCCGCGAGTTTTACTGTTACAGGCCAGGGTGAAGAACGGAACATCGACAGACAGCAACCCAGGTCAATTTTAAAAGTCAAAACAAGCTAGTTTGAGGTTAAGCTAGTTAAGTAGGTTAGTTCTGATCACATGGTCTCTGGGGGTCTTTAAGTTCAATAAAATCAAAGTCAAAGGCAGTGTAACAATGGTATGCAACAAAGTTATAGGAAGACATGCTCTTTTTAACGTATTCTTGCTACAATAGGATCCTTCTTCATAACCTGTACTAAATCATGGACGTAGACCTATTTTGTGACACACATTGGACGAAGCTACCCACAAAAGAGCAGGGGAGGGGTGGAGGCAATAATACATTCTTGCGGATTTTCAAACGGGAAGAAGCATTGATTCGCCAAGACGTTGTTCAGAATTTCTAAAACAAAGTTTCCTTAGAGAATTTGCTCGACCAGCGTTTAGGGCATAGAATCATTTTCTCGTCAAAATAGGGTGTTCCGGATTACACTTCTGTTTTTATTAGATGAACCATTGACGTTAAACATGCATTTTCATCACTAAATCACACCCGAAAAATGTAAAGAAAATAGACCAAATTTAACCTGACATATGCTCCAATGGGGGGGGGGGGGGTACATGGGCCTTTCTGACAAATTTAAATTGTACTGGGTTGTAGCAACAACATCGCTCATTTTGGGTGAAATAATAAAATCCAACGTAATGCGCTACGAAAATTGGGAGTGCTTCTCAAACGAAGGTGTCACATGACCTTGTACGGGAATAATTTTTAATGATGCCCCTGGCAATCATGAAACAATGTCAATCCTGTTTAGGGCTATGGACGACAATATCCATCCAGTCATAGTGTTGAATCACCACCAGATTTTAATTGTCCGATCCGAAGGTCTACAAACAGTTGTTTTTCTACCAGCCCTTCAACAATATTTGTTAGCCTACCATGCTGCCAACAGTTTTCTTTTATCTATAAGTCTACCAACAGATTTTGTTTATCTATCAGTTTGCCACCAGTTATCGTTTACCTGTCAGTCCGCCAAGTTTCTGTTTATGTCAGTATTCCAAGTGTCAGCTTATTTATCAGTCTGCCAACTGGTTCTGCCAAGTTTCTGTTCATCTGTCAGTCTGCCAACTTGGTTTTGTTTATCTACCAGTCTCCTAACAGTTTTTGCTTATCTATCAGTCTGCCGAGAATCAGTCTGCCACCAGTTTCTGTTTATCGGTCAGTCTGCAAATTTTTGGTTCATCAATCAGTCTGCTGTCAGATTGTGTTTAGCTACCAGTTGGCCAACAATTTTCGTTAGTCTACCATCCTGTAGACAGGTTTTGTTTATCTATCAGTCTGCCAAAAGTTTGGTTTATCTGTCAGTCTGCCAAGTTTTTGTTTATCCATCAGTCTGCTAACAGTTTTTGTTTTGTTACCAGTCTGTCAACATTTTTTATTATCCAGTCTACTAACATTTTTTTATCTACCAGTTTACCAACAGTTTCTAAGAGTGGGAATTGCGATTTAATGGCGCGTAGGCAGATAGGCCATTTTCACCAACCTCAGTCACAGTGCAGTGAGCTGGGT
The DNA here is from genome assembly GCA_023313725.1 of Lithobius niger. Lineage (NCBI taxonomy): Eukaryota > Metazoa > Arthropoda > Chilopoda > Lithobiomorpha > Lithobiidae > Lithobius > Lithobius niger. The sequence goes on along the minus strand of JAHWFP010186519.1, from coordinate 36,047 downwards.
TGCTAATGTGCCACACATTACAAAGATATTAACCAAGCCCGAAATCTAGATCTTATCTGTGAGTCTACCGGTAATTTTTGTTCATCTATCAGAGTACCAAGTATTTTTTTGTCTAACAATTACCAGTCGTTTTTGTTATCTACAACTTTAGAGTGGTAGACAACAAATACTATTGATACACCAGTAGACAAAAAAACTCCTGTTCGTAAACCATACTTGGCAACAAAACTATAGGTGGACTAGTAGAAAAATAAAAATATGGAACATAATTGTAGTTTAAATCATTTCTCATCTCCGAAGTCATAAATAACACTAATAATACTCCAACACATTGAAAGACAATACTCACATTAAAATTCCTCCTTTCCTGGTACAACAACACCACTTAGATTTTCTTCTTTCAGTACACATCAAAATAATACATAACGTTACCTAGACCAAAATTGAAAAACAATTTACATTATGGGTGAACATTTCCTACACAAGCACATAGAAAAAGAAGAATACAAATATTAACATTTTGAATTCAGCTAGATGTTAATTTATTACAGACTTGCAATTTATTTTTAGTGTGCTTCATATTACTAAAGAACCAACGAAATTATCAAAAGTAAGCAAATTGGATTGAGAACTCATCTTGTTCTGGCATCTGTCTGCAATCTGCATGTCTATCTGTCATCAGCTGTGTCTACGCGATACCTCTTGAAGCGGTTCTCCAACTCAAGTGAAATTTAGCACATACGTTCCATGATTTATGTGCAGGTTTAAGATTGGCCAATACAAGGTCTTATGCGGATATTGACCTTTAAAGATTAAAACTAATCTGATACCATGATCTCACTGCACTAATTATTTTCAAGGAAACTGATAGAAAATGAATACGAATTATAAGGCATGACGCATACAAGGAGATCTCAAAGAACGGGCACTAACTAGACTTTACGAATCTTGGTTTTTTTTTTAGCTTTTCTAAATTTTTTTTTTACTTCTTTTTATACTTTTGGGTATGACCAACTCTTAGGATGAATTATAGTTATGGTTTCTCGCCAGGGTCGGATTGGGAGGGGTCGGGCCTCCCCGGAAGCCTGTTTTTTAAAAAAAAAACAGTTCAGGAAAGTGTGTCGGATCTCGCTACGAAAGTTGGGTTAGGTTTGGTCAGGTTAGGTTAGGTTAAGTGACTTAAAGGCCGGTTGCCACCAAATTAGCATTGCAGCATCTAGGCCTATCGAATTCTCTCTCGCAGGAAGCGAAGGAATGCACAAAACAAAATTTTTAAACGCACTAAGTCTCACGGAAGATGGACACTATGACGAGCACCGTCAAGATCATGACAGTCAACTTGCACATGATGGATTGTAAGTAGCCGACGACACCAACAAAATTCAGAAGGCATATTCCTTCAAAAGGAAGCAATGTGTATGATTGGTGTGACCAATACATTAAAGAGGCAACACAACCTATTCCTGACAACTTGGGTGACGAACTGAGTGCCATACATGAACAGTGCCTTTAATCACTCACAACTTACTGCCGTCCTGTTTGCCCCACAAGGTTTGCCAAGCAGCATGCAACCTCTGACTTAGAGTTCGAAAGGCGTCGGCGGGAACAAGGCTGAGATCCCTTTCGCGAGGACCAGAAAGGGACCCTTTCTCTCCCGCATCCGCGTGCTCATTCCGGGTTATTCTAACATGACCCGGGATACACCAGAAAACAGTATTTGTCTGGCCAGGCAAGCAGCAAAACAGAGATTGGGTTTACTATGTAAGGGTTCTGGGGGTTTTACGACACGAAGGCCTCCAGGGCACTTATGGAATCACTAAAGATAATAAAACGCATGCTTCAGAGGTCAAAGATCTTTTTCGCCAGCCAGAGCGAGTGCCAGAAGCTCTACCAAAAACACAGAATAACCTAATGGAAGGTAATGGGAAACAATCACTCCCTCATGCACCCAAGCATATACCATGCCAACTGGGTCACCGTATCTTAACAAGTCAATGGTTCAGTTCAATGGGTCATACCAGGTCATTGTGCTAACCCAGCCGTGTATTAATAGCTGAACGGTGACACGGTGATTCAATCAAAATTGTGACCCAAGTAATCCAAGAGACTCAAATGATTAAAGCAACTAGTGTTCACACACTTTTCCAGATGCAATCTCTTTCTGAAGGGAAAAGCAAATACAGTAAGGAAGCAGATCAATTTCCAGAAATTACCCTAGGTCGTTTGAAGAAGCTCTGAGTAGGTTCTCACTTTATCTGATTGTAAACTAAAGGGTAGTACCAACTTTCTACCGACCACTCTTGTTGCCTGTCTTGCTGGGTTTGTTTCTCTCATTTTAGTGCTCCACTAATCAGCTTCTAGTGTACGATTTAGGTTTCATTACGATCTGAAATAATTGTGTTTGTTTAGTGTTTGTTTATATGTATATATGCACGTTTTAAATGCTGCCTGGACGTCTCCTTTCACGTCGTGTCAGTCTGGCTCAACGGTAGGACCTTGGCCTTTGGTTACAAAGATCCTGGGTTCGATTCCCCGCTCAGGCAGTCTGACATATAAGTCCAAAAGGCAACGTAAATAGGTTTGCATCTGTATTTAGTTATCTGCAATAATAATGGTTTGTGTTAAGACTTGTTGCTTTTTTAAAGTTCTTTGCCGACAAAAAACGTGCAAATTTTGTTTCCTTTTTATTCCTGTACCCCAAAATGCTTGAAACCTGCAAATTTTGTTACAGGTGCAGGCCTGCTATATAATTCGTGCTATAATTTTCATGTATTACAACCACTTAGCGAGCATACCGTAAAGTTACTTACTGATGTGATGAACAGTATGGCATTGGATGTTGTTTCACCCATCATTTTCTCATGACATGGACCGTTTTTGCCAAGTCTGAAATAAAACAAGCATACCAGAAATAATTTTATTTTTAATATACGATGAGGACTGGGGGATACATAATGGACAAATTTACACATTTGAGCCACATCAATATTATGCTGCTTAATCTTATAGTAATTGGGCTTCAGGCCGCATTTACGCAACGACTCGCCTTTGCATTCTCGCAGCTAGAAGCTAGAAATCGTCTGAAATTCCAACATGGCGGCGGTTTTAGCTCTGTCGACTCGCAGTGAAGACACTTAATAATGCGAGTTCAGAAGCAACTGTGTAAATTTCGTCAGGAGGAATTCTTTATCATATTGTCACGGATCATAAACCTTAAAGCATTTACTCAAACGACGTCGGATTTAGCTAATCCAGATAGCGTTGTTACCATGGCAACGACAACTTTGCCAATTCTCGCTGCGAGAATGCAAAAGCGAATTGTTGCGTAAACCCGCCCTCACGTCAACTTTTACATGTTGCATGCAGCACTGGAAAATGTTTGTTGTTGATGTGCCTTTTCCCCGACAATCCTTGCTGTAATTTTTTTTGGTTTGTAGGAAAAGTATTCTCCAGCTAAAGTGTGATATATTTATTTCTTCAAGGCACCCCAAAGCTCTAACAGTCCACTAACATGAGATTTGAATTAATTTCAGCTCCATGATAGTATGTTATACGGTGAGTGTTCAGCCAGAATTAATTCGTCGCCGTGTGTACACGAACCTTTCTTACACTGCTCAAACTCAAGTCGCTTTGAACTCAGGTCACTGTAAGGCTAAAGTGGTTTAGGAGAGAAGTGCGAACTGAGGGCTACAAGTCAGTGTGCATTAACACGACAGCAGTGCACGTCATTTTCCGCTAAGTCAGTGTAAGTCATCGCATTTTTCTGCTAAGTCAGTGTAAGTTATCGCATTTCACCGAGGGTACATGGAGATTCCTTGCGTTGCTTCGACTCAAGTCGCTGTAACTTTCATCGATTTAGTGCTTAGAGCACTTTAACAATGTCCGTGTAACCTCCTAAAACCACTTTCAAGTCGCCTTATCTCAAACCACCAACTTACATCGATGTAAAAAGTTGATGCACTTTACGATCCACCTAAGATCTATTTCCTATGTTGCTCTAGCTCCTGCTTTACTGCGAATGGTTGAAATTAGCATACGGAAACGTCAAGAAGTTAGGAAAGCTACCTGTCACTTCCTTTTAACGAAGTCGAATCCCAGGTAGTTGAATGGGGATATGGCAGTAGATGGGGGGTGGGTGGTTAATATGGATTAGAGAGATGCGGTGACTTACATCGACGTAGCAGGATTTTTTAGTACTCGTTGTTGCTCTAACTCATACCGACTTGAATGTCCCAGTACCAATATCAACTAAAGCGACGTGAGTTGAAGGCAACGTAAGTTAACTGAACTTAAGTTCAAGTGTCGTAAGGAACATCCGAATACCATCGGTTATTGATGTAGCTGGATGTTCGGCTTCGTTTAAAGAAGTAACAGATGGTTGGCCTAGGGCTTCACAACGTTCGCACGCACTAGTTCCAGTTCAGCCAATCAGAGTTCAGGAGGAGTTAAAGTGATATTCCTAAAGTGCTTCAATCTCTTATGTGGTATAAGAAGGCGGTTGAAACATATATGGATATATGGACTCTCTTAGAGTCCTCCGTGATGTGACAACAAGTCGAGTTGAGTTAGAGCAATGTAAGAAAGCACCAATCCTCGATGTTAGCCACTTGCTTGGTACGTTCTTACTTCTTTGTCACTCCTCACCCAGAATAGAAGTTTTCAATTTAGCTTAAAAAATAATAACCGACAGTTACATATTCCGCTGATAAAGACAATTTTAATGAAACAAAATGTGCATTTGGGTGGTACCTCTTTCTCAGCGAATTGATTAACCACCTATGTTTCGAATTGGCGTAAAACCTGATAGTCACTAATACATTTTTCGTATCCCCCATGACTTCAATACTATATATTATTATGTAAATTTATTAAGTATAGTAACAATTAAGCTAATTATAACACGTATAGAAGCTTTAAACTTATTGTCAATAAATATTAATTGGACAAATTTCAAATTAAAAGGACACCATCTACTTATTTTTGTGTATTCCATGTGCATATGGCTTTTGCAACCTTTGCACACGTTTGAACTACTGTTGCAAACTGAGCCATACAGTAATGCCAGCACAGAGGCGGGACCTTTAAGTGTTTATTAAAACGGTTTCGGAGTTTATTTAATTGCTTGAGCATTCTGACGTCAGCAGCTAGACCACAAACCAAAGCAATATATTAAAAAAGCCAACAAATCTACGCAAAAATTAAATCCAAAATTATTAACACAGATTTTTTGTTTGTTTGTTATGTTTTTATGACCCAAAAGCTCTGACTGGCCAAACGGCCGCACGCGCAGCAACCCTAGTAGGCCGTACCCCAGGGCCTGCCAATTTTGTGAAACTTCACAAAGCTCAAAGCATTTTGGAAGACTGACGCTGAAGGGGAAAAATCGCTTGTTAAGTTGTGGAAGGAGGACCATGCTCAAATATATTACCTCACTTAAGCTTGACGTTGTGTACTCCAAATATCTACTCTGGCCCAAAAAGTGTTTCTTGAATCAGCAGCTAACGATACGAAACTTAACATTCGACTCTGAAATTTCCAGTACATCATGTGATAAAGATTGACTTTCTATCAAATTTATCCATACTTACAGATGGAAACTGCTCAGACCTTGAGGTTGTAGCTTAAATTTACGGAATTAAGTTTTACCGCATTGCAAAGATAAAGCCAAAATAACTTTCAAAGCTCATTGCCCCATTATACTGTGTCATTGCAATATTCGGGTTGGCTTACAGTACTCCCACTTTCAGTGTAATGACATTCGAAGGAAAACGAACACTACAAATCACATAAAATTTACAGAATTTACCTATACACTGTTAAACATTTCCATAAAACTACTGTACAGAGAAATGGTTATTTGTTTCCAGCACTTTGTACGGTAAACCTCGGATGCATTGCATATCCTAATGATCAGTGATACGAACATTGTTTCAGGTGTAATGATGTAAGACATAAGACCCATTAGTGCACGAAGGCTAAACTCCTAATTCAGATACATTTTTTTACTTGGAACTACATGTACACTTTCCGGCACAAGATACTGGAAAAAATTACCAGTCTTTGCAACTTCATTTTACGAGAATATTGGCGTGGTAAATGAAATGAAACGATAAAGTTCTACGAAATGGGATTTACAAACACAATTCTGTCATTTTTAAGAAATGTGGTAGATTGGGCAATGCGCAGTAGGCCTTACGAATTGATCTACACAATTTCTTGAAGGGTACTGTCTACAGGTGCACATTAGGACTACTTTTTATACTTACAGTGTTAAAAATTTCCAGTCATCTTCACTTCCCATGAAAGTGCCATCATCTTCCATGGTGACATTAAACATGTCACTTCGATTGGCAGCAATTGTTGTTACAGTCGACATTAGACACGTCTATTCGAGCTCTTCAGTTGTAGAAAATATAATTTCACTGGGGAAGTATTTAAAATATATATAATCTCAGTAATCGAGAAGAGACATTATCAAGACAAGACCAAAAAAGTCACGCAAAAATAATACCTTACCTAATACCTAAATGGCAGCTGGAGAAGCATATAGAGCTCTTAGAATTTGTGAAGGTGGGTGATTTTGACATTTCCTATCAAGGCCGTCGTGCTTGAAGTAAACGTCCTAGAGAAGAATAAAATAAAATAGAATAAAACAGACATTTATTTTCATGTAAAAAAATAAATAAAAGGAAAACTTGAGGCTTTTGCGAACATGTTTTATAGGGGAAAAAAACCCGTGTTCTGATAGTGGCAAGAAAGCAACACACAACCTTAACGCCCATGCCGAACTGGATGATTTTTTTAAAGTCCAATATGATAGTTGGGCCAGTCGCGGGATTCGATCCATTCACTTGGTTTGGAGACGAGGACGCTAACCACTGGGCTGTTGCTGCTCGCTTTGCTTGGGGTCCCCGGGGACCCCTCACAAAGCTCGCGTTGCACGTCGGGACTTAGTTTTTTGGCCTTCCGTAGCCCTCTACGTACAGAAAACTAAAATAAAACGATAAAAGTTCTACGAAATGGGATTTGCAAACATTTATTCTGTCATTTTTAAGCAATGTGGTAGATTTGGGATTGCGCAGTAGGTCTAAAGAATTGATATACACAATATCTTGAAGGTTATTGTCTTCAGGTGCATATTAGGACTACTTTTTAGACTAACAATGTTAAAAATTGCCTGCCATTGGGCAATAAAGGGTTAAACCAAAAGACACGAAGCCAGAGGCATAGAGTAATAAATACACTTACTTACATTTCGGTACCGAGTATTTTTAAAAACGCGGTACCTTCCTCAGAGATGAATAAAAGTTGGAAAACACCTTACATTGTTCTTCTTCCCCCTCCCCCACCAAACATCCATACCTCCTCTCCTGCCCCTCCCCCTCCCACCTCGGCCTGTTCTCAAACTGTTTTTATCTTCGGCCTGTTCTCAAACTGGCCCTTCTCTACACGTTTCGCTTCTATCCTTGCTTCAGCACCATGTCGTCCAGTCCCTCACACAATAACCAACTCTTACATAATTTCCATTTGTCTTTTTTTCTGCCGTTGCGCCACATCCATACACGTTTACTCTCATTCCGGAAATTACTTAATGTTAAATTTTACTATAAATTTGTACACTATATCCTTCTTAATTGCATTCATTGCTTATTATAGTGCCAAATACGGAATTTTAATGACACCATCACACTTGGTGGACCCGTCAATGCCGTAATTTTATTCATCTCTAAGAAATGTAGCGCATTTTTAAAAATACTGGATACCGAAATATGAGTCTGTGTTTTACTCTGCTTTTGCAATCTGGCTTCGTGTATTTCGTATTACAACGGTTGTGTGCTCGCACTGCTCGGGTAGCCATGAGCACTGGGGCGTCAGATTCGATAGGCGTCTTGGTCCTGGTCTTGGTACATCTCTGGCTTCTTACAGACCCGGGTTCGATCCTGGTGAAAGGAAGTGTATATGTGCGGAGTTTTTCTCCAGATGTTTCCTGCCCGCTGCACGAGGGTTTCCTCCGGGTACTCTGGTTTCCACCCTCATGCGACAAAGAAAAACACCTGACAGGATGGTGGTATCTTCCACTTTAACGTCTGTTGCTTGGGCCTTCAAAAAACTCTAAGCTTATTGGCCGACACATACTATTCTATTCTATAGTACATTCATCGATTGTTAACCTTAAACCAATGCCAAAACATAAAACCCACGATGACTCTTACGATTGGTGTAATGGGTTGAATTAATAGGTTCTTGCATGCCCCCGACATACTGCAATTTTTAAAGCCTATGTTGATGGTGTTTTATAATCTTGTGTTTTTATGACCCACTTTATACCCACAAGACATTTGGTACTGTAGTCAGAAGCGTGCTAAACTTGAAGTGGTACTCCCTAGGTCATAATCTCGCCATGTTCCACTTAGCTCTTGACCACAATATCCGCATACCCAGTTGTTATCAAGGGTGTAAGCCTCAGCATGAACTTCCGTGTTAAACGTCAAACTTTGAACTCCTATAGTTTCGCCCAAAATTGACATAGACCAACGAAATTCGGTGTTTGGGGTCGTGTCATAACTATTTCACTGCATTACAAATTTTAATGACAACAATTGAACCGTTCGGCGTCCACAGCATGGTCATTTCTTGTTGTTGTTGTTGTTGTTGTTGTTGTTGTTGGGACTCTTTGCCCTCACCTGGAGACC
>JAHWFP010186519.1:1701-17063 GCA_023313725.1 Lithobius niger | reverse complement strand
ATATCTGATCTGCGTCTATCTAACTGAAGGCTTTCGTTGTGGATTGTGTCTGATCTGCGTCTATCTAACTGAAGGCTTTCGTTGTGGATTAGCGTCCATGCCAGAAACCAGCGATTACGAGAAGTTTTTCGTGTGACTACTTTTAAGGCTGAAAATAACACAAGAAACAGGAAACAAAATTAAGGTTTCAGATTAACTCTTCTGCAGTGGAATATAGTGTGTTTGGTTTATTACATTAGAATTGAAAATACTAAACCCAAAAAAGGGTAAAAGCAATTTAGGAAATATTGACATTCGATGACTTGGTCAACGTCTGTAATGTGCGATTGACGAAGTAAGCATATTTTCATACTAAAAATAAATTATGGCGGTAAAGCAAAGTGGGTAATGTAGCAATGTAACGGAAATTAATGTTGATTTCCTTAGACAATAATAAGAACAAATACTTGGCTGAATAAAATGGACAACGTCACGTAATAAACACTTATTTTCGAGCAGTCTCGTTCATCACTTTCTCAAAAGTGAAAAAAAAAATCTGCCAAAGTGGATTGGTAAAATTCTAAAGCTAAAATTACTAATTTATAGTTTTACCACACATTATAGTTTTATACTAATACCTATTTAAAATATAATTGTTCGCATTAATAAATCAAATACAATGATTGTTTTCTCAAAGAGGTGCAGATAAACACAATTGTCTAGTTTCAATTAACACTCCAAATATAGAAAACTAGTACTTTGTATTACTTTTTATCCTACAAAGGCATTAAATCATATACTTTGCAGTAAGTAATCATTACATGAGGATATTCCATTTTACACCCTTCATGACTGCCACTGTCATATTCACATATTTGTATACCCTAAAAACCTTTGACTTGCCAACACCTAAATCTATTTGCACATTTAGTTTTAAAATTGTTCCACAAGAAGAGAACATTTTATATCAGTAATCATAGTCGAACTACAAAGCCTAACATCAAACACAACTTCAACATGCAGCTTCTAGATACGACGCCATTGTTTACTTCAAGACAGAAATGTTTTGAGTTACGGAACAACAACAACTTTACAGTCTAGTATATAATTATAAAAACTGATTTGACATTCCAAAACAATGAACTAACACTTTCATGCCAATGGAAAACACGCATACCTAGAGACTTCTGTTGCTCTGTTAAATTCACATTTTCCGCTGGTTTTGTCGTACAACATTGATCCATCAGCAGTTGAATGAATGACAACAGTATAATGTTATTTTGTCGTTCCTCTAATTTTAGCAAACAAACGTATGATTTGTAACCTAAAAAACGTAAAAAAAAACTTTTTTAATTATAATCAACAACACCTCATTATCGACTCCAGGGAAATCATAGTTTATGTGCCAGTACCCATCAAAGTTAATTAAGCTTCTGTAAGAAAAGCTCTTTTGATCCAGAGTGTCCGTCACGTTACTACACGTTATGTTTGCTTTAATTAAAGACGGCAAGCTAGTGAAAAATTTATTTTCATAAATTTATGCATGAAATTCCAATTAGCTTTAATTTACGAATTGGTAAATCATCGCACCCATTGAAATCACTATAATAATAATAATAATATATAGAGACGATGCTCGAGGCATCCACCCACCCAAATTCTCCGGCGGCAGATGTTAAGTGGAGGAAGTACCACCATTATGACAGTTGTTTTTTGCCGGACGAGGGAGGAAACTGGAGTAACCGGAGGAAACCCTCGTGCAACGGGCAGGAAACAACCGGAGAAAAACCCGTACATATACGCTTCCCATCGCCAGGATCGAACCTGGGTCTGTACGAAGCCAGAGATGTACAGCTGGGACCAGGATGCGTATCGAATATGACGTCCGAGTGCTCGCAGTACCCATGGACTAAATGACTTTGGTATATGTATAATGCAGAATTGTAACTGGGCAATTACGACTGTTAGTGTCGGACCGTCCTCATGTAGTAATCACAAAATGAAAATTCTCAGAAAATTCTCCACACAATAACAGTAAAAAAAATAGTGAAAGCATTTTAGAGTCCAAACATTGAGCACATTGGGAATACATGTAAAATTTTCAAAACAGTAGGGTGTAATGATCATGGTGGCAGAGGTTAATGTATAGCTACTGAAGAGAGCGGTTTAGTCGACAACTGGAAAGAGGTGCCTCTTCTAACAATTCTTCTGCTTCTAAACTTTTTAGGAAGGTTCAGAATTACGATTTTCATGTATGCAAGCATTGGTTTGCTTTAAATCATGATCAACAAAATCATTTATAAAAAGCTTCAGTATTATTCTTTTTCTCTCAAACTGAATTGAAACAGAATGTAATGACAAGACACAAAACTAACCTTTGTCATATTTTTCAAATGAATGTGGAAATATACTTCTGTCCAAACGAGGGAAGAACCAAACACCCAGAATGGATACCTTGATAACACGTAAGACACAAGTCAAGAGGCCAAGCAACGTGTTATAGAAAAACATGAAAAACATCATGTTAAAAAAACACTTTCTGTAAAGAAAAAAGACATGAAGATTCAAAATGTTGCGATTAGTTTATAAAATATGGTCTTCAGCACTTATTTGAAAAATGAGATATACATAACATTTTTCAAATAATGTGAAAGATGTGCTGTACTTTACATTATTAATTTTGATTTCAAAGATCAAAATTAAAATCAAATTTATTTTCCCTGAACAGAGATTTGAACAGTATCAAGCTAATGCTGTCAGATTAATTTTCATCTTTGAAAGTCAAAATTCACAAAATCTTCTGGACAATTTGATTGAATTGTTGAAACTTAAATATATAAATAAAACATAGAATGTATGTGCAGAATTTCAAATCAATCAGGCAGTTGGTTCAAAACTTATGACCATAGGACAAATCAGTAGAAAATGTAATAATAAAAGTCAAACAACTTCAGTCACCAGCACTGATACAAGATAAAAATGGACCTTCAATTATCGGCTACTCATGCCCTTGTAGCCATTTTCGTTACACACAGCTGTGAAATTATATGATGTAATGGCGAACGCACTAGATGACAACTGAACTGTGTAAAATGGATAATTAAAGTAAAAACGTGAACCTTCTCACTAGTTCAAACTCACACACACATATGTCATGCACTAGATTTAAAATTTTCGGTGCTGAAATTTGGCACCTTGTTCACCTGTGACAATACACAACATCAATGAGAATTGGGAGCTAAAAATACAAACAAACCATCATTAAAATACTCACCAATCAGTTAAAAAGGAGTGGGAGCCTTTTTTTTTTAACTATTCGTCTTATTTGTGAGTATTTTAATAATGGTATGTATGTATCGAAGCTCTTCACTCTGATTGATGTTGTGTACTGTTACAGGTGAACCAGTGGCAAATTTCAGCGATCAAAATTATAAATCTAGTACATGTAATTTGAGTTTGTGAGTTTGGCCTGATGGAACACTCACATTTTTACCTTAATCACTTCACTAACAAAGTCTCTAATTCAACGGATAATTAAAGATCCATTTTTACCTTGTGTCATTGCTGGTGACTGAAGTCATTCAAGTCCTATTATTCAAAACTTATCTTGGACAGAAAAGTTATCTGTATTTTTGTTTATTTGCATGTGTGTGTGTATGTGTAGCTGTCTACGCAATAAACAGACATTAGCACAGGAGAGCAGTGCTTCTGCACACTTCTAACCTAGCATTATTTAAACATATTCGTATGCATGTTTATACCTAAGAAACTGTTTAAAAATGAAACATTCAGACACACATTTCATTACGTGGCCCTCCCAGGCCATCCTGCTTATTAGCTGGGGTTCTCTCTGGTAACTACGCTACAGGATCCTAGTTGTCTTTACTTTGTTTTCCACATTAGTATGTTTGTGGTCTCACAAGGCCAGCCTATAATGCTGACTATCTGCTTCGTTACCATTTACTTTGTAATTTATTAGTAACCTTCACATTTAATACTTACCTATTATCTATGCCGAACACCCTTCCTCGATTTACCAAAAAGGCCTTCCTGACTAGCAAAGTCTGGATAAATTCTGACACATACATAACAAGGAATATTGGACTGAAAAAACAAAGAAAGATTTATTAATCCATGTGCATTTGAATTCACACAAACTTTGCTTTAAAAACTAGCCAGTAGTCTACCAATCCGCCTACATATCTTTCTACTTTCAACAATAAGATCCAACACAGCACGATGTTCACGAAAGAGAGTGTAGGTGGATTTTTGTAGTTTCCCTAATTTTCTCCAGCTTATCCACTTATAATGGTCTATTGGCTGAGCTCTTGCACACATACGCTAAGCCTATACAGTTTTCATTACACGTTGGTTTTTGCAATTCATCAGTGTTAGCTTACATATACAACACTTTCTTAAATTAATAGGAATGGTCAGAGGCCAATCGGGCACGATTGTGCCCACTTCTTTCAAAAATGGCATTTTTACGCTTTTGTTTTTCAGTAATGGACCTGTTGCTTCGGCATACATTAACATAAATTGACCGTCAGGCTTGCTTTGTCAAGGGCGTTACTTAGTAGTTTCAGTTAAATACCAGTCGATTATTTAATTATGTGTACATTATCCTAGTGAGTAAAAACTGCAAATCTGCCACCTTTAGTCAGTGGATTTAGTGGAAAAACTACTTCCGCAATGCTTCTGCAGTGACGCCACAGTGAGGAGCAGAAAATTCATCGTGAGGTTAGCGGCCGTGACTGAGCAACATTTCTTAATATTTCCAAGTCATGGAGGTATGTTTGGCAATCCATCCGATCACAGTTATTAGAGACTAGTAACGACATCAGCTTACAACTATTGGCGACTTTCAAAACAATAATTAAGTTTTCCGTGGTTTTATGTAGCACATTTTTATTAGCAATAAAACTAACTGAAATTGCCTTTTTAAGTTGTCAAACTGTCTCGAACGATGCTTTGAGCCAAACGTATATTTTCCCTGTTCGTTCTTTTCGTCCTAAGTTATGCCCTCAACTAACACCCAGTGAGTACAAGTGAATCAGCTGCAAATCAGTGCCTTTGGCTGCCATATTACGTAACCTTGGGCTCACGTTATTTTGCTTGCAAGGTTCAGCAGGTATTTCAATACTGCCATGCCTCTACATTCCTGTAACAATGAATATTTCGAATAATGGATCTTGCACAAAGATAACGCCACATCTCGCATACTGGGGATGGGCACCATTGTGTTAGCCTTAGCTCAGCACCATCATAATCTGCACTATACTGAGGGCGTTAGATTCGATAGGCGTCCTGGTCCCAGCTGTACATCTCTGGCTTCGTACAGACCAGAGTATGATCCTCCGGGTACTCTGGTTTCCTCCCTCATGCGGCAAAAAACAACTGTCATAATGGTGGTACTTCTTCCACTTAACATCTGCCGCCGGGGAATTTGGGTGGATGGATGCCTCGTGGATCGTCTGTATATTATTATTATTACTATTATTATTATTATTATTATACTACCTACATATCCCTAGAGGTCAGAGTAGCAAACCAAAAGTAGCATACATAAATCGGGGTGATCTGGGGTAAAGCACAATTGAAATTTTAATTTAGAGCCATCTGAAAAACGACGTTTTTGACATGTCACCCCATATCATAGCTGGCGACAAAGATTCAAGCCAACACAGCACATTAGCTAAAACACACATTAGTATGTGACAATTCAGAGCCATTTGAAAAAGGAAGTTGTTGTGAAAAAAATTGGTCGACACCATCGCTCAGTTTGCACATAACGGGGAACAAGATGTGTCTTGCCCTAATTCGGAAACTCAGATACTCCCCCCCCCCCCCGAGTAGTGGTAAAATACGATATTCGGTTACACATATATACCCCCCACTTCCGATCACGTGATAAAAGTGGGGGTAATGATGCAGTTCCGATCATCTGTTGAAAAGTGGGGGTTCCATTTTTCGTCAATCTGGAGGATGGTGGAAAAGTGCATTTTACTATCTGTTTTCCGGCTTTCGTCGATGTGGAGGACGGTGGGAAAGTACTTTTTGCTTCCTCCTATGATGTCACTTCCGGTCACGTGATCAAAGTGGGGGTATTGATGCACTTCAGATCACATGATGAAAAGTGGGGGCGTCAGTTCCGGATTTTTCGTAATCTGGAGAAGGATGGGAAAGTGCCTTTTGCTACCTTTTTTCATTCTTCATCAATGCTTTTGCTATCTTCTATGATGATATCCCGATCACGTGATCAAAATGGGGGTAATGACATCACTTCCGGTCATGTGATGAAAGTTGGGACGTCACTTCCGGTTTTCATCAATATGGAGGAGTGTGCCTTTGGCTACCTCCCGAGTTCCTCCCGGGTTCCCGAGTTGCGGGCATATTTCGGATTTTGGAACTGTGCCAATTTTTTTTTTTCGGTGGCCAAAATAATTTTTGACCGGGCCAACTGATAGGTGAGGCCAATTGCGGGCGGGGTATCATGCATGGGGGCCAAGTTTCTCTCCGTTTTGCTCTAGGACCAACGGTTACCGAGTTATGGGCATTTTAAATAATTTCGGAAATTGAAACTGAAACCTGGGGGCCATCTTAGAAAAATGGTGGCAATTCTGGTTCCAGTTACCATGACAACCACCCGTTTGGAAAATTGCGGTGCAATGCATCATGGGTAATAATTTTCCCTATATAAGGAGAGATCCAAGCAAAAAAAATTCAGTCCAGATGTAGTTCTGGACTCGAACACACGGCCTCCCAGCCTTGGTGCAGTTGGGCAGGGCTACATGCACCATAGCATATGTGCAACTTCTAATATGGCGCATATAGCCCTGCCCAACTGCGCCAAGGCTGGGAGGCCGTGTGTTCGAGTCCAGAAGTACATCTGGACTGAATTTTCTTCATCGGATTTCTCCTTATATAGGGAAAACTTTTCCCATGATGCATCACACCAATAAAGTTTGCACAGTTCCAAAAAATAAAAAAAAGTTGGTACGGTTCCAAAAATAAAAAAGTTGGCACGGTTCCAAAAAATAAGATAGTTGGCACGGTTCCAAAAAATAAGAAAGTTGGCACGGTTCCAAAAATAAAAAAATTGGCACGGTTCCAAAAATAAAAAAGTTGGCACGGTTCCAAAAAATAAGAAAGTTGGCACGGTTCCAAATATAAAAAAGTTGGCACGGTTCCAAAAAATAAGAAAGTTGGCACGGTTCCAAAAAATAAAAAAATTGGTACTGTTTCAAAAATAAAAAAGTTGGTGCTCTTCCAAAATAAAATTTTTTTTGAGGAGGCCCCTATATAAGGCGAGATCAGACGAGGAAAATTCAGTCCAGATGCAGTTCTGGACTCGAACACACGGCCTCCCAACCCTGGTGCAGTTGGGCAGGGCTACATGCACCATATGAGTAGGGAATCTCCACTACTGGCTCCCCTCTCGGGTGGTAGTAACTCCCCTGTAGGGTGGCAGTAACTCCCCTTTATGGGTTGGTAGTAACTCCCCGTTTGGGTTGTAGTAACTCCCCGTGCAGGGTCCAGAAATAAAATGCAAAAAATTTCCATTTATTTTGTTAGTCCTATGTAAGGACCATTCTTTTTTTTTTTAAGTGTATCTTAATTCTAATTCGTCTTTTTTTTAGGAACTCCAATTTATCTCCTCATTTTTTCCTCGTGTTTTTTTGGGGAAAATTATTTCGTATATAATAAAAGAATAATAATAAAAGGAATGAACGATTTTTCTTTCAAGAAAAAGAAAATGAATTCAAAATCATCGTTTACGTGTGCATACTGTGGAAAGGTCTACGCAACTCAGCAAGATTTGATCCATCATCTTCCCAACCATCGATCCGATCTTCGACCAGAGTGTTTACTCTTCGAAAACGAGTTGAAAGATATTGAAGGTGAAGTAAGGTGCAAGTTGGTGCATGATGATACGCATCGAATTTATTTCCGTAAAATTGAATGTCTCGATTCATCTCGAGCGCTCAATCTACTGTATTGTCCGCTTAAATATCTAATCACGACTTGCTTGGATCAACTGACCAATTGTAAATTTCAACTGTGTTTAGAGGCAGATTTTACCAGAGATTCCAACACCGTGCGAGCCTATTTCTGGTCCCTCTATACAGCTATTTACAATGAATCTGATGTGTCGGAAATCTTGGAGGATGCTTGCAAAAAAATACAACAGTCAGTCGAAACTTTCGAAGAAAAAGGTAGTGGTTGGCGCTTTTTGAAAGTTTGGGGTATAACCGTCAAAGTGGCAAAAATCAATCCTTTTTGCCCTAGTTCTTTCTTACCCTTGCCGAGTGCATTACGCAAAAAAAGCGAAGTTATAGTGAATGTGGAAAATTCTGACGAAAAGTGCTTTCTATATTCCGTTTTAGCCGCTAAAATGAAGTGCTACGAAACCGAAGTTAAATATTACGAACCATTTTTGAATACCGTAGACCATTCCATGTTGACGTTCCCCGTGAGTCTACGGCAAATTGATTCCTTCGAACGAGTCAACAATTTGTCCATTAACATAATTTCTTACAAGGGATCGATAGGGTTACACCCGGTGAGAGTGAACAAAAATATGGAAGGAGAACTAATTGACCTGTTACTCATAGCCGACGAAAAAGGAAATACTCATTACTGCGCCATCCTCGATATTGATAGGGTACTCCGATTTCGAGGTGTTGGAAGTAACAGGAAATTTTACTGTCGTAACTGCTTCACTGCCTTTGGTAAAGAACAATTCATGATGGAGCACACCAGTAAATGTGTGAGATTGAATAGGGCGCAAGTACTAACTTTCTTACCACCCGGCGCTAACACGTTAAAATTCCTACACTACGATAGACGCAATCCTCATCCTTGGGTAATTTATGCAGATTTCGAATGTATGCTCAGACCCGTGCAAACTAGTAGCACCGATCCATCCTCGAGTTCGTCTACTAAAGTCAGTTTGCATTCGCCTACTAGTTTTGGCTACGTCGTTGTTGGTCCAGAAAATGAAATCGTGAGTCAAAAATTCTACCTCGGCGAGGACGCGGTGGATAAGTTTTACGAATGTATGAATAGCGAAATTCAAAAGTTTGCCTCGATTATCTCACGACCGAAACATCTGATGATGACTGCCGACGATGAAATTCAGTTCTCGAAAACCGATACTTGTTACTACTGCAACAAAGTCATCATCTCCAATAAAGTGAGAGATCACTGCCACTTCACGGGAAAGTTCAGAGGTGCTTCTCACGTAAAATGCAATCTGGAGGCTAAGACAATAAATACTATCCCGGTCGTCTTCCACAACTTGGAAGGTTACGATATGCATCTACTGATTTCTGCGACAGAAAACTTCCCTTCGGGAGTAGATGTTCTTGCTAGAAACACCGAGCGTTTCATGAGTATGACCATTACGCGGTACTTTTCCTTCGGTGGAAAGGACCTTTCGGTAAGGTTGCGGTTTTTAGATAGTTATAGTTTCCTATCTTCCTCGCTCGAAACTTTGGCTAAAAACCACAAGAAAGATCGACCTTTCCCCATCTTAAAAACTGCTCTCGATTCGGTAGACTGGTTCGAGCCAGAAGCAAAAAAGGAAGAAATCTTGGATTTATTGACGCAAAAAGGCCACTACCCGTACGAGTACGTGCAGTCTATGGATGTGTTTGAGGACCAGGAATTACCTCCTAAAGCGGCATTCTTCTCCTTTCTACGAGGTGAAGGCATCACCGACACGGAGTACGATCACGCAACGTCAGTTTGGAAGTTGCTGAAGGAGAAGGTTTTTAAAAATTACCATCTCGCATATCAGATGATCGACGTGTATCTTCTAGCCGACATTTTTCAGACTTTCAGAGAAACTTGCTCGGTCAATGACGGCATAGATCCTTGCTACTACGTATCCACACCAGGGTTTAGTTGGGCAGCCGCCTTGAAAAAAACCAAAGCCGAACTAGAACTGTTTACGCACGGAGGAAAGCATAACTTTATAACTTCCGGTATCAGAGGTGGAACAACTTTTGTGTCGAAAAGGCATTCGATCGCCAATAACAAATATCTACCAGATACGTACGACGAAAATTTACCTAGTCTGTATCTAGTAGATTTGGATGTCAACAACTTATACGGACTAGCCATGACGGAATTTCTTCCCTACGATCGATTTAGTTGGCTGACGAGGAAAGAAATTCTCGAATTTTGCTTGGCATCGGTTGAAAAAGATTCGGAATACGGTTATATATTGGAAGTGGACTTGGACTATCCATCCGAACTACACGATAATCACAACGATTATCCTTTAGCACCGGAAAAGTGTAAAATATTGCCAAAACTCGTGTCTCCCTTCATGAAAGAAATGGCAGGAAACAAGAAGATCGTTTCTACTTCCAAACTGACGACTAACCTGCTCCCGAAGAAAAACTATATAGTTCATTACAGGAATTTACAATTCTACTTGAAGCACGGTTTAATTTTGAAAGGCATTCACAGAATTCTAAAATTTCGTCAGAAGCAATGGCTAAAATCTTACATAGAATTTAACACCGAGAAGCGTCAACTCGCAACGACGACGTTCGAAAAAGACTTTTTCAAACTGAAAAATAATTCGGTATTTGGAAAGACAATGGAAAACAAATCGGGGCGTTTATCCGTGAAGTTGTCCGATAATCCAAAAAAATCTGTCAAGTACAGCACTCTGCCACACGCGGATTCATTCAAGATCCTCAACGAAAATCTCATACAAGTAAACTTGAGACTTCGTAACATCAAGTGCGACTTACCGACTTACTCCGGTTTTTGCATCCTCGAACTTTCCAAACTCACAATGTATGAATTTCACTACGAGTTCATGCGTCCAAAATATGGAGACCGAGCGCGTTTACTTTTCACGGATACCGACAGCCTGTTCTATGAGGTAGAGACTGAAGACTTTTACTGGGACATGGAAATTGAGTCAGATAGATTCGATACCAGCAATTATGATCCATCGCATCCTCTGTATAGTATTAAAAACAAACAAGTCCTGGGGAAAATGAAAGATGAGACGGCAGGCATCCCGGTGAAAGAATTTGTAGGCCTGAAAGCAAAAATGTACTCAGTTTTAGTAGGGGAAGAGAGTATAAGAAAGGCTAAAGGGATTAGTAAAGCGTTTATCCAAAAAAGTCTCAGTCACGAAGACTACAAAAAAGCGCTATTTTCTAAAACATCGTCGAAAGCCACGTGGATGAGCATTCAAAGTAAGGATCATCAGCTCGCTACGGTTGAAATTTCAAAATCTTCCATATCTCCTTACGACGATAAGAGATTCGTGTTGGATGATGGAATAAATACATTAGCGCACGGTCACTACAGAACGGGTATAGCGCATGACTTTATAGACGGTATAATCGATCCGATGGAGGATGAAGAAGCTGAAGAGCAAGCTTCGCTGGAAAAAGATGAGGAGGAAGAAGCATCAGCCACTGAAATACCAAAACGAAGCGAAGAAGAAAAAATAGTGGCTAATAAGAGGAAAAGAGCCGCGGCTGCTCGTAAGAAACGTGCGATAGAAACTATCGAACAGAGAAAAGCTAGGTTGGAGAAACGTGCGACGGAAACTGTCGAACAGAGAAAAGCTAGGTTGGAGAAAATGGCCGCTGATTTTCACAAAAAACTTGCAACAGAAACTGTCGAACAGAGAAAATCTCGGTTGGAGAAAATGGCTGCCGCTAAAAGAAGAAAATTAATATTCAGACGAACTCCTAATATGATCTGTTGTACCTAAAAATCAAGTACAAATTATTTAAAAAGATAAACTGCTAATGTTATCAGTCCAGCTATTAAATTTTGAATCATATCCCTTCCACTTAACGAAGTAGAGCATTTTCCCATTTGTACCTTTCTTTCGTCTTAATACTTTCTCCACTAAAAATAAATCGGGAACGAGAGTTTTTTGAATTTCTTGTTCGTAGAAACCTCCGAGCACCGGTTCGTTCAATTCGTCTTTTAATAGATAAGTAACGGGTTCGGTTTTTTGTACTTTACGGATCGTGAAAACTTCATTAGTAAAATTTTGTAAATAACCTTTATCAAAAATTTTCTTAACTTTAGAAATTCTGACTTTATTTCCTACGACAAATTTGGGTTTTTTCAACAATTGTTTCGGTTTAATTTTCAGTGACGATTCATGACGTTTGGTTACTTCCCTCGGTTTTAGTTTAGTTGCGGAGTGAACCGTGTCATTGTACCGTGAAACTAACTCATCAATAATGTGTACCCATTGATAGTTCCCCTGCTTGGTGAATTGTTTCCACATGCGAGTTTTCAGCGTTCTGTTGAAACGTTCTACCACGCTCGCTTTCATCTCAGAGTGGGTAGAGTACAGGTTGATGTTGTGACGCTTAAGGAGCGCTTTAAAGTTTTTATTGTAGAATTCACTACCTAAATCAACTTGTAAATTTTTAGGGGGTGTCGTTCCTTCGAGAATCTTCTTAAAAGCTTTCGTAACGACTACACCAGATTTTGATTTAAGGGGAATGGCCCAAGAAAACTTGGACATGACGTTAATGCAAGTCAGTAGGTAATTAAATCCTTTATTAACATTAGAGTAAGGTATCATTTCCACCAAGTCCGCTTGCCATAGATCATTCAGACTCCGCACAATCACTTTCCGCCTCGGAAAATGTTTCCGCGTCGGTTTGTGGAGTTCGTTTACGAGTTGATCCATTTCGTTTTTTTTTTCTTCCCATTCCGAACTTGAGCTTCGTCCCCATGATTTTCTTAACGATCGCAGCGGCTAATTTTTCTCTCCAAGAGGTTGAAGGATCCTTACGTACTTTTCGAGCTTTAGATATAAGAATTTCATCGGCGACGTGCCGTTCGTTTAAATTTGAGCTTTTTGAGTAGGCGATGTCGTGTTCTTTACACGCCTCATCCAGTTTATTTATTCCAGGATCCCCTCTAGCTAATCTCTGATTTAGTTTTGTTCCAGGTCCGCAATATTGATATCCGGGTAAATGAACTTCTACCGGTAAATGGTCTACGATTTTATTTACGATTCCTTTCCCAGACTTGATGAAGGAAGCTCTTTTCGTTCCACACACTTCGCAAAAGTAGACTTCCATACTTCTGTTATTTTTCGATGTAATAATAGTAGGAGGTTCGAGCCGGTTAGGCGTGGATCGTTTACACTTCACGCAATACTTCATCTTGGCCTCTTTTTTTATTATACAAAATTTTTTTTATCGTAAACCTAAGTTCTGATAAGCGTTCTTTTTTTCTCTAGCTGTGATGACCCTTCGTTGTTCCAATTCCGATAAAATTTCTATCATTTCGTTCCTGTGACCGTCGTGACCCGCTTGGGTTGACCCGTACAAAAGCCTCAGTCTTTCGACCAGATCGTTAGGATCGTCGTAGTACCTGTAATCCACCCTGCTCCCTGTTTTTTTTACCATACCAGTTCCCTTTTTCTTCGTTTTCATATCCTCCCAGATTGGACCGATTATCGACACGTACTTGGCACTACGATTCGACTTAGGTTTTCGAGTGCCCGGATCGTTGTTTTGGTAGATAGCGTGAGTATTTTTTAAAAGAGAAGCGTAACTCGCTTTGACTTCGGGAGCGTACGACGGTTCCTTCAAATCCTTGAAAACCAGCAAACTCCAAAGTCCTCGTCTTCCCGCGTACTGATTACCACCGACCACTATGTCGTTCTCGAATATTTTTACGGGTTTATTAGCGATGCTCATTTCTCCAGTTTTCATATCGTATTGCAATCCGAAGACAGGATCGGTCTCTTTGGGATTTTCGAAAAATTTCATCAGGAAATATTTCGCCGTTTGGCCTATGACTTGACCAGGTAACAGACTATCCAAAGATCTGAGGGTTGGGAAATTTGGAAGTTCTGGAGGCGTCGACACGCGTCTGTTTTGTATTGCCGAAAGTGTGGGGGTGACTTTCAAACCCGTACTGATAGATGTGTATTCGGTTCGCGTAGCTGGAGTCGAATATTCGGAAAGATTGGGATCTCGCGCTATCGGAGTTGAATGCTCGACGGATGGTTTCGGCGATTCAAACTTCTCCGTCTCGTTCCCCGTGGTTTCCCACTCTTCATCATCTTCATCCTCGGATTTATAAGTTTTTTTTATGGGAGTAATAATTCGTATACGTTTTAGTCGTTTTCTCATTGGAAAACCGGCAATCGCAGGACTCGTTACGGGTGGTGGTGGATTAACAACGGTAGGTTTCAAAGTATTAACGACGGGTTTAAAAAATTCTTGTAAAGATTCTTCTTGATCTCGTTCGTCCAAACGTTGATTCAAAAATTTTTCCCGTAAACGTTTTTTGAGATTTACTATTTCACGTTTCTTTTCCATGTTATCTTTTTTTCTTTCTTTTGTCATCGAACGAAAACGTACGTTTATAACGTCCCTCGTTTAACGTTTTATCGATCGATAAAAACCCGTACGGATCGTCCCAACACGTTCTACACAACATTTTAAACTCCAGAAATTCCATGTCAGGACCGACATGATTTTCGTACAAATGTTTCAGGTTTAAATCGTCCACGGGAAATACGATTAATAAATTGGCGTTATCTCTAACCACTTGTTTGGGGATTCTGGTGTAAGACTGACTGCAATAAAAAACGTCGGCGTTAGAATGACGGCCTTGAGCGAAGTAACGTTCTATGTTTTTTTGTTTGTCTAAAAGAACATCGTCAAAAACCACGAGATTACGAAACTTGGTGTCCAACTCCTCGGGAGGAATTAAATCGTTTTGAGAGTCGTGAAAACTCGCAATCTCCCGCCCTACGGTGCCCTCAATTTCGGAAAATATAGACTGTAAAGCTCGGTATTTCGCTTGACACAGAGTTTTGCTGTACACGTATAATCTGTCGTAATCCAACCATCCTTCGTTACAGATAAAATTAAACAGTAAGTTCGTCTTTCCGCAGTTTGCCGGTCCTATAATCAGGCATCTGATGTTTGAAGGAAGAAATGGATGATTTTTGGGTTTCTTGATCGGCACGAAGAAATCGTAATTTTGAATATCCATCGTTTTTTCTTATTCAGAAATCAAATTCATAAAGTCTTTATCCGAAAACTTTTCGTTGAATGTATTAGATTCGACGACTCCGTAATCTACGTTACACCAAAGTTTTACGGTTCTGGGAGCGTCGTTGCTGATGTACACGGAGTTAATTTTACCACTAACTTCCGACAAGGACATACTTCCGCACGGAGCCAAGTTAAACCACGGTTTTTCTATAACGTTTTTGTTAAGTTTTCCTTTAGTTTTGTGGATGTTGTTGTACACCCACGTTCTGAGACACAGCGGCTTATCCGACTCACCGTCTGCCTTTTGACAAAATGGGTAGCAGGTGGAAGCTGGGTGCGAGTAATTTGGGTAACTGA